>JBAMHZ010147644.1:0-15407 GCA_037177395.1 Alpinia galanga | reverse complement strand
ATTTATCAATGTATATTTAAATTTTATTAAATTTATAGGATCTTACGATCCGATCCGATCCCACGATCCGATCCGATCCAATCCTCCCACTGATCCTAGTTAGGATCCCGATCCTGACAACCTTAGCCTCGAATGCACTCAATTTGTATTGATTCGGTTTCTTGGTCAGCTTGTGATCCGAAGCTAATAAGAAACTCGATAAGCCCACTAAAAAATACGTTATTATAGGATACTCAATCACTGATCAGTAAGGAAAATATAGTTAACGACTTGCACATTAATGAAGCTAAAGTATAATGGTTACATCGTATGACCCAAGCTGAATGAAAGCGAACTCCTAGAGCCTCATCATTCCAACTCATATCTACAAATTCTAATAAATAAACAAGACGCCATGTATAACCGTGAGAGCTTGGGCAAAAAAGGGAAAAATAAGTAGTCTGAGCCTCAGCACTAACATTACTTTGTCCAACTCTTCGAGACTTAAAAAATCTGCTCTTCCAACTCTTTTAAAATTTGATTTTTGATAATATATGGATACGAGCTAATGGATATCAACTTAAATGGGTAGAATAAATAATATTTTTTAAATATTTCCACAATTTAAATTAATTTGGGTCTTGGCTTTGGGGAGAGAAAAAAAAACAAACTAAAAAAAAAGTTGCTTTTCAGGATTTTTTTGGGGCAAAAATCTTTTCTTTTTTTTTTTTAAACATCAATAGTTTATTGGATCCACTCGTTCACCGAGTTCGCTACCATCTTCGTCCCCCTGCGCTCCGAAAATGCGGGTCTATGCCGCCGGCCCCAATCTCTTCTCATCGCCGCCTCCCAATCCCCGCATCAACGACCCCCTTCCGGCCAAGGCCCCTCCCCCTCTTCCTCTCCCCACCAAATTAAGGAGAAAACCACCACCATCACCATCGAGACCAGCACGTTTTCCGCCGCCTCCTGCGAAGAAAGCCGCACTCAAAGCGACCCACCACCGATCCCGGTACTACAAGCCCATATCCGAGGGAGTCCTCACCGACGATGAAATCGGCCGCTCCATCGTTGTCGGTCGCTCCGGCATCTCCTACCACCTCCCTGGCGCCCCCTTCGAATTCCAGTTCAGCTACTCCGAGACCCCTAAGGTCAAGCCTCTCGCCATCCGCGAGCCCGCCTTCCTCCCTTTCGCCCCGCCCACCATGAACCGGCCCTGGACCGGAAAGGCGCCGCTTTTGTCCAAGAAGGAGAAGGATAGGAAGAAAAATATCCGACTTTTTGAACCTTTGGGCCATCCGGACAAGGAGGGCGATGGAGAGAGCGGGGAGGATGAGAAGGGGAAGGTGATGGAGATGGCTGGTACGCCTGCCAAATTGGGCTGGTATCCTAAGGATGGTCGGAGCCGGGATGAGATACTGGGTGCTCGATTGCAGAGATGGGAAGTTCATGCTCTTATCAAGCCAATGTTGTCTCACAACCGACAAGTGAACATTGGTAAGGATGGCTTCCCCGTTGCAGAATCAAACAAATCTAAGCTTTGCTTTTGATCATTGAATTTAGTTTAGAATCACATTATTCAGTTATGCTGCCAATCATCACAGATTTATAGCTATCCTTTCCACTTAAATCTTACCAAGGAAGTCCAGATATGCTAATTTACACAATGTGATTATATCTTTCTGTTTCTCAAACGATTTGAAGTGCTGGAAATTGCTTGCTTAGTGTCACATATTCGCTTAGAATGGCGGTGACATGAAATTTGCACAATGATCTTTGTGGAATTCAATTGTGTTACAATGCAAAGTGATTGTTTTTAGTATGTCAAAAAATTAATGGCCATTAGGTGGACTTATATTATAATGTTTCTATCATTTACAAGCCAAATTGCCATGCCCTTAAAGCAAGTGGATGCAACCTCTTTCCGATAGTGCATGTTCACATAACTGTGTGTAATAAAAATGTTTTGTAAATTCAATTTCCATGTAAAAGAAATGCATTACTGAATGGTAGATCCCCACTTTTGAACTCAGTTATCTTCTTGCAATAAGCATGAGTCTTCTTTCTTATTCAGCCAACTGTGGTGATTTATTTTGTCGCATTCTATTGATATGTTATGAATTTATTCAGGCAGGGATGGTTTAACACACAACATGTTAGAATTGATTCATTCTCATTGGAGGCGCCAGAAAGTTTGTAAAGTTCGATGTAGAGGTGTTCCCACCATTGATATGGGCAACATCTGCCTTCATCTTGAGGTGTATGCTTTTTTAAGTATAATGTTTGCCAATTGTGTAACATTTTGTCCAGTTGTGAAAATATATGATGTATTAACAAAATGTATGATGGATTGCACATGCTTCTCATTGTTGATATGGACAATATCTACCATCATCTTCATGTTTGCATTCTCAGTTAAAATATTGATTTTGTTGTAGAATATTTACAGTTTAGTCGTGTAAGCCCATGTGGGAGTATGCCACCATGGTCATGTGGCTGAGGACCAATAAGTTACAACTTTTCTCCTATCACTCTTATTTTGGCCAAAGATTCCTGCGACTAGAAAGTAGTTCTATGATTATAGAAGGTGATCGCTGAATGTTATTAACAGGAAAGAGTGTGGTTGAGATATTCAATCTAAGTGAAATTTTATCAATATTGACTACAATGCTTGAGCTACTCATAAGGTAGAATTAGTCTTATAAGAACGTGACAAGGTTCCAACGGGGAATAACTAGAGATGGCAAGATTTTGTTTGATAAGAATTCAATAAGGCAGATTCCATCAATGGGAAGTCCATGTACACAAGTTTTATGATTGATGGAAGAGCATACTTTATTTTTCAGTGAGGTTATCTAGCTTTTACCAGCATAATAATGGCTAGATAACTCAGTTGATAATGATAAGAGCCTTTGTTGTGATTGGCAAGATCTTGGGATCAAATCCCATCTTCATCATAGGATATATGATACCATTAATTAGAGGCTTTGCAATGTGTGCTTATAAAAAGAAGATCAGGAAAAAGAAAAGCAATCCCCATATTCCCACTGCTTAGAAGTCAAGGACTGTGATGATAGCCAATTTTACAATCCCTTTTCAAGTGTAAAGTCACTTTTTGATCATGATGGAAGATTTTGCAATGAGATCTGCAATGCATTGCACTTGGTTGGTCTACTTGTGTATCGGTTGCCTTAGTGCCAGCCACATATATGAATCCCAAGCCACAGGACTAATTGCTCTAGAAATATATGTTTTTCATGTGCTACTTGCAAGTAAATAACTGTAGTTCCTTTTGATGCTAGGAAAAGACTGGAGGGAAGATCATACATCGAATTGGAGGTGTTCTGTATTTATTTCGTGGCAGAAACTATGATTTCCGTACACGCCCAAAGTACCCTATAATGCTGTGGAAACCAGCAACTCCAGTTTATCCAAAACTTATTCAAGAGGCTCCTGAAGGACTAACGAAACTAGAAGCAGATCTTTTAAGAGAGAAAGGGAAAAAACTTCTGCCAATTTGTAAGTTGGGTAAGTTCAAACTTCTTTGTACCTAATGTTTATCTCATCTATTCTTTTTCAGTTTCATTTCTTTCATGTTGCTTCCCATTCCAAAGACACAATAATACATGTTCTGTATAAACTACAAATCTGCTCTTTAGTGCCAACATCAAGAATAACTCCCTTTGTCTTGTCTCTTCTGTTCATTTTATTTTGTTAAACTCTATTAAAGATGAATCATACTGAAGCTTTGTATTAACTTCGCCATAAGCTGAAAAAATATTATGGAATTCTACTTGCAGCCAGAAATGGAATATACATAAAACTTGTCAAGGATGTGAGGGATGCTTTTGAAGGAAGTGAGTTGGTTAAAGTTAATTGCCAAGGGATGGAGGCAAGCGATTACAAGAAATTAGGTGCAAAGCTGAAGGTTCATGTGCAACTCCTTTCTTGCTGCTAAAGAATTAGCTTAAATTCTGAACAAAAAGAATAATTCAAATACTCGCACCTTCCTAGAGCAAGCACAGTAGTAGTGACATAATGTAGTGACTTTGGGCTTGTGATTACTTTTACAGGAGTTGGTTCCATGTGTCTTGCTGTCTTTTGACGAAGAGCAAATATTGATGTGGAGAGGTAGAGAATGGAAATCAAGATATCAAGGTCCTTTGCGTTTGAATACAAATATTCAGAAATTCGAGGATGGGAAGTCATCAAATCTGAATGAATCAGGTGCGTCATTTTTTTATTTTTTTTTGTTTTGCTCAAATCAACCATCGGCGATATAGTTATCATAAGCATTTTACAACTAGCCGAGGTGGAACGAAACTTATACTGATATAAAGATTTATAAATCTGAAACTAATAATCTTGCTCTCTATTTGAGGTGGAGTGGATAGTCAAATTACACATCTTCACATTCGAGTGGATCTTCATTCGATGCCATAATAAGATTCATGAATGCCAATACTTGTTTGCTCAATATGAAATTGATTTCTACTGTTGCCCATATGAAATTAGTATCTACTTGTTAGCTCAATGTGAAGTTCTTGTTATGATTTTTTTTTAGTGTTTTTTAATAACAAGAATTTTCACCCAAATGCCTTAATCTATGATCACTATCTCACACCAGGACTTTGATTTTCAGTCTCTAACTAGTCCTATTCCGATACTGAACACCATATCTTAGTTTGTCAGTTTCAGAAAGTGTCATGCGCTAGGGTGCGCACACCTCCATGATTCTTTACCTCGTTTCAATGTTTTCATTGGATTTCAAAGTCTGTCCTTCCGATTAGGTCCAGTGCAATTTTTGTTTGAAATCTGATTAGTTTTTAATTTGAACACAGGACAATCAGGCAGTTCGACTTCAGATACTGCTCCTGGCATTGAGACTATAAGCCCAAAGATGTTTTCTTTGTGGAAACGTGCAGTTGAATCAAGCACAGCATTGTTGCTAGATGACACTGACCTCACTCCAGATTCTCTTCTCGAGAAAATCGAGCATTTTGAAAGCTCGTCGCAGACAATCAACCATTCCTATGGCGCCTTGATTCTTCCTACCAGTAAAGATCCCGACGGGTCCAAATATTCTTCGGAAGGAAGGTTTGGATTGGAGGCAAGTTATGCCTGCCGAAATAGCTATGATGAATTCGAGAAAGAGAACAAAAATGATGAAGACAATTATGACTACAACAAGCACGATTACGACAATGATGATGCTTATGACTACGATGAGATCGAACATAGTGTTCCTTACGGGTCATTACCTGTTGATTCAATAGCAAAGAGACTTGGTGAGGATTGAAATGTTTTTTATTTTGAAAGGCAAAGTGTAAATCACTTGGCCATTTGTAAAATGCATAGTTTTAAAACTCTAGTCCAAAATCAGATTGGATGAGCTTCAGGTCATTGGTTTTGTTAGTCATCGAGCTAATAGATCCACTGATCAACTTGTATATCGACCTTAATGTTGTGTCGACTAATTGAATCGGAATTTTATTATTTGATTCAACTACTCGATATATTGATTTGACTATAGAATGAAGCTCAAGTTTGTTTGTGATAGATTTCCACTTAAATTTACTGCTCATTCAAGTTCTTTACGTTTTTTTTTTTTTTTTGGTTAATACAAGAGTCTAGTGAAGGGCACAATTTCATGAGGTAAAAAATCAAACAAAAATGGTTTTTTTGGTGAATTGTTAGATTTAATCTATATACAATTTTTCTTCAGGAATTTGTCCGATTAATTTTGCAAATAAATAATTTTTTCCTAGTTTGTCTACTGTGTAATTTTAAAATATAATTTTTGTATATTTAAAGATTGACATTAAAATAATAATAATAATAATAATCATGAAAAATAACGGTGATATTATTAATAAAATATTTTTTTAAAAAGGGAAAATGGATGGCGAAATGAATGCATGAATTCGAATCGGGTCGGATTCTGAAGGCCTACCCGCAAGACCTGGTGCCCATCCTCCCCCTTCGTTGGCTATAAAAATGGATGCCTCTGGTTTCACAAGGAAACCCTAATCGATCTTCTCGCCGCCGCACCGTGACTGGTTTCTAGCCCTAGCCTGCTTGGCGTCTTCGGCAAGATGCAGATCTTCGTGAAGACGCTGACGGGGAAGACGATCACCCTCGAGGTGGAGTCGTCGGACACGATCGATAACGTGAAGGCGAAAATCCAGGACAAGGAGGGCATTCCGCCGGACCAGCAGAGGCTCATCTTCGCTGGGAAGCAGCTCGAGGACGGGCGCACCCTTGCCGACTACAACATCCAGAAGGAGTCCACTCTGCACCTGGTGCTCCGCCTCCGCGGCGGCGCCAAGAAGCGCAAGAAGAAGACCTACACCAAGCCCAAGAAAATCAAGCACAAGAAGAAGAAGGTCAAGCTCGCCGTCCTCCAGTTCTACAAGGTCGACGACGCTACTGGTAAGGTCACCCGTCTCCGTAAGGAGTGCCCCAACGCCGAGTGCGGCGCCGGCACCTTCATGGCTAATCACTTCGATCGGCACTACTGTGGCAAATGCGGCCTGACCTACGTCTACAATAAGGCCGGGGCTGAGTGATGAATACCATCGTACACTGTTTTCTAGTTTGATAAAAGAGTCTGCGTTTTGCTAGATGCTGTTATCTTTAATGTTCATGTTTTGGTTAAAAATTGCTTTTTTTTTAGTATCAAACGGTAGTCTTGTTTAATGCTTCAAGAATGATTGAGGTAACGCTCTATTTGAACTGTCAATTCAATTTGGTAATTCTCCATGGTTGCTTATATTTTCTCATCTGAAATCCATGTGTATGTGTCCGCGTGCAGATCCTGCAACGTTCACAAACTTGCTATTACAATTAGATGATCATTATTAGAACTTTTAGTTAGTTCTTGGTTGTTAGACGGAGAATTTTGATCTTTGAGAAACTTAGAATTTTCTCTAGTTTGGCAAATTTCCACTTGTGATCTTCGTAATCTCTTCTTAAGGAACCTGCTGTGCTTACTAAGATTTGTCTGTATTCAACATGTGCATAGGAAATAAATTATTTGTCAACTCTCTGCCATTTATGAACCTGTTTTTGTGATGATTAGGCCTTGCAATATACCTTGGTGTGCGATTCATGATTTTGTTTATTGCGCGGACAAATTTTTTTTGTAGAACTCTCTATTGATTGATCCATAATGCAATTTTTTTTTCTTTCTGTCTCACTATCTCTGTTAATGTTCTTTTCTAAAATCCTGATTACAATGGCACTCATTTCTTGATGGGAATGAGTTATGAACTGTTACGAATAAACTTGTTTGGTTTGGTGGCAATTTCTTTTCCATTGGCGTTGTTGAAGCATGGGTTTAATGTTCAACTTTTTCTTGCAATTTAGCAAAATAATTGAATTTAAGTGTGCTGAAACGATAATAAATTATTTCTTAGATGCAATGACAAAGAACCTATTTATTTAATTTTTCTGTAGAACAAATCTTTCCGTTAAGTTCAGCTCCAAGTATTGCATGAGCCTAACAATGTTTTCCGAAGTCTGGACTCTGGAGTTTGGTGTCGCCTCTGATTGCAGTTACTTCCTGTACGCCTGAATTTGTTCACTGTTTTTTAATTGTTAGAATTTGTGATGGCGAATCGAGGAATAAACAGAGGTGAATAGTTAAAAAGAAAAATTAGAAGGATTTTTGGTTAACTGGATTGGTTTAAGTTGACCTTCCCACTCAACAGATTTGTCTCCATCGGAGTTAAGTTTACTAGATTACAAATTTATTGTGCAACAAATTTAAATATACTTGACATGCGTAAAGAAAATGGGGTAGAGAGGTAGAAGAAAAATATATTCAAAGCTCTTTTGATGATGTCATTCTACAAATTTTAATACAAATCTGGGGCAGTCTTTCTAGATGTATGTATATAACCATTGTGAAGGCCAATGCCACAGACCAAACCTCTAGAGAAACCAAAAAACAATAAAAGATCATTGTAACTATACAAGTACAAAGGAAAGAAATAGTTTGAAATTGATTGCCCAGATGAATAAGCATCGTAAGTGTTTTGATGTGGCATATACTACTGCTGAAAGGAGATAGAATATGAGCCTGTGTTGGGGTCTTTTACAGCTTTGAAGTTGTCAAGACTCATCCCGAAACGTCCCAACAATGAGTTTCCCATCTCTTTAAGCTTCCCTGCAATGTTTTTTAGGGTACTTAACAGCAATGCACCAAATGTATGAGACATGGAGAGAATCTAAATGCAAAGCAGCAGAAAACAATTTGCACGATTTGAATGTTGATGTTAAATTTATTGCAGATCACAGTTTGCTAAAAGGAATCTATTGGGAAGCTAAGTAAATCATGCCAACTTATAGGCCTGTTTACCGTTTATCTGGCGGAGAGGAGGTAGAGGAGGAAGGAGAGGACTTGATCTCCTCCAGATTTTTTCACGGGCAAAGAAGGGGAAAGGAGAGGTGGGTTAATAGACCAAAATATCCTAGATAAGGAATGCTATTAAAAATGATTTAATGGTTGTATTGGTCATTTCACTCCTTTTCTCTCTTCCTTCATCCCTCTCTCTCTCTGTGCAATTTTGGGTAAGCAAGATCAGCATCCTTTGCTGATGTTGCAGAAT
The DNA here is from genome assembly GCA_037177395.1 of Alpinia galanga. Lineage (NCBI taxonomy): Eukaryota > Viridiplantae > Streptophyta > Magnoliopsida > Zingiberales > Zingiberaceae > Alpinia > Alpinia galanga. The sequence continues at coordinate 6,816 of JBAMHZ010147644.1, read as the reverse complement.
CCATCCCCGCTCCTTCAGCTGCTGAAGGAGCAGAGGAAAATGGCAGAGTCAAAGCCTTCTCCTCCCTCTCCTTTCTAACTAGGTAAATATGGCCCTTCTAGTCTGAAACATATGAATACAAGCTAAGTGAAGAGGAACAATGCTGACCAATCATCTCTTCCTTCATTTTCTCCCTTTTTTCTGCTGCAATTGGTTCCAACCGTCTTATCCATCTTCTACCTTGGTCATTGGAAGGATCCAACTCGATAACCTTTTTCAAATCTGGAGAAACATTTCGAGCAAAGAAAGCGCATTACAATTTCTCCAAATAAGAATACTCAGAGTGCATCTAGTTTCAGTAGACAGTATAAGAGAGAAATTGATGCAGAGAGATAGTTTAGTAAAGAAATTGCAAGCCACCACATCTAAAATGAGATGACGTACCTGCAATAGCCTCCTCATAGTTATCAAGTTTTTCATGAGCTTCTGCTCTTCTAACTAGTGCTTTTACATAAGAAGGATTCAGTTCTAATGCTTTTGTGCATTCAGTTACGGCATCTGTGTATTGGTTCTGAGGCAGAAGATTTAAACAATAGGGATCATTAATGAATAGATATGATAAACAAATAACTTGCGCTTGATATCTACTACAATGAAATCCTAACAAGCTCTAAGGTACGAAGAGAAGAAAGCTAAAGATAGTTTGGTAAGAGCATAAATGCAAAATATGTCAAACGAACATTCAATCAAATTGCAGCAAAATGTTTGGATTTGGCAATCATACATGGTCACAATGTGCATCCTAATATGGAAATGGAACTATAGTCCCAAATGGTAAATCTTTAATTTATTTTTAACTCTATCAACCCCTAGTTGCGATGCAAAACATTATATAGTTTTGTAGACTCTTCAATGACCAATATAACAAAAGGAAATAAAAAACCATTCCAACCCCTATCTGTAATACATTTTGTCAAATAATCTGTAATATGTTTTACTGAAACACACACATCTACTTCCAATGACCAAGAAGAAAATCAAAACAGCCTCATAAACTCAAAACAATAAAACATCAAAACAGTCTCATAATTTCACAACAATAAAAATAACAATGAATATCACACTAATTAGATTTTCAAGGCAAAAATATCAAAGTTGTCCTGATTCCAAAATGACAATAGCTACTGATGATTACAAAATAAACTAAAATCAACAAGAAAATAGTCTGCATAAAATCATATATGATGAAGACACTACAGAGATCAGACAACTACAGTCATTTGATTAACTGAATTCTACTTACAAAAAATGTCCAACAGCTTTTGCCGTGGGGTAACTCAATACAAACTACTGCTGAACACATTTTCTTTAACATGAAGAATGACTTACCAATTTCAAGAAGCAGGCGGCCCTGTTGCCATGAGACATAGAGCATACATCTACAGATGAAGGTAATTCAGAAGCAATCTGCAAAGCAATTTCATACTGCAAGAGAGCATCCTCATATTGACCACTTCTAAAGAGTTTGTTCCCTTCCTCTTTTGCATCATTCGCTTGCTTGAGAGATATCTGTAACATAAAGGAACAATCAACGTTCACCTATGTGGAGCATGGAAGGATAAAAAAAAATTCTTTCTACTATATATACATAGTATCTGTAGGAATTATACCAACGGCATTACACAAAATGACATGCTGACACAGATCATCTTATATATATAACCAACTGTATATTAAATTTGAAGAGAAAAAAGAAAAAAAGAGATAAGGTTATCATGTGGTTAATAAGATACCACGTTGAGGACTTTGTCCAGAGATCAGAGAATTTATTTACAAGTCCACAAACCCCAAAAGAGAAGATTGCATAGTCGAATGAACAGTTGTAAAATCACAAAAAACCTCAAAAGAAAGACAATCCGATGTTCCTCAACTGTCACCTTTTGGTGCAGATCATTATGGTTTTCCATGCAATTTACCCAACTGTAAAAAATCATTTTTTTCTGTTCGTATCATATTCACATCTTTATAAGTCAAAAAAAGCATATGGAACGATATAATATGTTAAACTACAGCTCAAATTTCAAGAATGAAAAGATTCAAGTCAAATTAGTAGAGGATAAGACGAACCATGCTTCTAGAAGCAAACTACGATATCAATCGCGACGGGGGGAATCGCTCGAATTAGAAATAAGCACACATGAAATAACAGATGAAAGGCCGAACCTCCTTCAACTGCTCTTCGGTCAGTGCATCCTCAAAGGACTCCTCGTCGCTTCCATGTTCCCCATCCGCCGGAGCGTCCGCAGGAGGGGCGATCGCATGGCCTTCATGGATCTCATCGGTGTCCGGATCTTGCTCGATAACGACCATGTTTCCTCCCCCGATGGATCGGAGGCTTGAATAGGCTCCTTCACGATCGGCGATCGGGAGACCACGGCTAGTAAACGTGACCGCTAGGGTTTTTATTACGTAGAGTCAACCGATCCTTTTCTGAATGATTCGGACCGACAGGTTTTTAAGGAAAAAGCGGAGCTGGGAACGAATAAAATTAAGTCTAAAATTAATAAATTTAATTTGCTTTTTTTATTTTATTAAATTTCTAAATCAAATTCAGTTTAAATTTGAATCAAATTTATTTAGTTATTTAAAATTTTAATATTTATTTAATTGATTAATATAAATAATTTAAACTCATAAATAAATATATAAATGAACCATCGTATAAACACAGTTCTCTCATGTTATTAACTATAATATTTATTATTATATTTTATATTGTAACAACTATAAAAATAATTGTTATAAACGTATTTTATATTTTCTATATGAAACTTATCGTTCTGAATTCAATATAAATCATGATTTAAAAATTCATCAAAAGCTGGATTGACATCTCTGATCAACAAATACGGTAGCAGTAACACTGAAAGTGCACTACAAAGAAAACATGCCATCCACACTACTAGCTGGTTAAGGTACAAGCACACTCCAGCAGAAAGCTAACACATAATCTTATACGATCTGCAGATGCTTAAAAACATAATCTTATTTTACCACATAACAGACTCATGGCATCGTTGAAGCTATCGATCGAAGTTACTATGAACCGAAGATTCCAACTTATGGCTGATGAAAATCACAGTTACAGGATCACCATTTTGAGCTTACGTATGTGCCTAAGAATCACCATGGAGACCTTGTACTCGAAGTGAGAGCATATTGCATAGATACACATACCCGAAAATGTCATGGCTTGAGGCTGCAAGACACATCCAGTCACGGCACTCCTTTACTATAATTTCTCAATCCAGTGGCTTGGCATTTTCGGATGGAGATGATGGAAGTCCCAAACTCAGCAACAGACCCCATCCTTCGTTACAGGTCTCTGAAATTGTTGAATCGCCTTTTGAGGCACCGACGACATATTTGCTGCCAACAAGGTTCTGCTCGAAACTTGTCTCGGCCTTGGACATGAAGCCACTCGTGGTGGCCGCTGTCATATGATACATCTGGTCCTCACTGAATTGAAGAGATTGATGATATGCTATCCCAGGATGATTATCGCTGTAATACATTGGATATGCCCCAGCCAAATTTGGGCAGGTAAAGCTTGATACATGAACAGGCAATTTTCCTTTGAAAGCGGCGGGCTCATTCTTCTTTGAGTTTGGGCATTGGATTCTGCTGATACTTGAATTCCTATGTCCATGAGATGGATCAGGGTTGTTGGACTCAGTCCTGGAAATCCTGCTACGAATTATATTTGTAGGTTTAAAGAAAGTGTACCAGGATGGAAACTGGGAGGTATAATTGTTCAGGTTGCTGTTCAGGTTGCTGAAATCTGGAATCCCCTTGAGTATATGTCCGAGGCTGCTTGTGTTACTAACGGAGGTATTCAGCGAGGATGGTCTAGCATCACTTGTGCTCGGACTAAGATAGCACATTGGGTTGCTGCGGTGCTGACTCTTCGAAACTCTTCTTGGAACACAGCCCAGGTTAAGTGCCGCTATGATGATAAAACACAAAATCAAGATAGGTGGATATCTGTTGCGATAAGATCCACTTGGATTCCTTTAATTGTATTAGTTACAAGCCATATGGATGCCCCTCCACAACTTGTGGGCTATAATGTGAAGAACAGATCTACACAAGCATTTTGCCCTGAGCTATGTACTATGAATTGATGGATAATAAAATGAGGCATTATTTGTTACCACATACTAACGTAATATAATAGCACAGTGGCAGTTAGGAAGATGTACCTTCGATACAAGGCTGCAAGAAGTCTCCAATCTCAGGGGAGTCTTCCTTCCGGATAATAGTGTCAATAGCATCGTTCACTCTATCTACTAGTGTCTTCAAGTCCACATATTCTGCCTGCATTTTCACTCACCAAAAAGCCATACAGGTATTGAAGAAAGCACACATGATTATGCAGTTATAGCCTTGTCTATTCAAAAATAATAATAATAATTTTGCCTTGTCAAATTTCTTATTTATCCAGATCTAAGATGGGCTTTCAATAGCATTTTATAATGCAACTTCAATGATTCAATGACTAACTACAAGGGGTGACTTTCAGTTAATTTCAAGCAAACTCAATCCTAAAAAATAACATAATATCACAGAAAAAGGAATATGGGAAACAGGTGAACAGTTCATATGTAAAGATACACTCTTGCCAATGGAAACTTAATCATTTTAAGGATAGAAACAAGGTTACAATATTGTAGAAAAAATAAAAAATATGAACCTCAGAGTTAGCTTTAGAGTACATGATCTCCTCGACCTTCAAAACGACAATGGGGAGCTTCTCCTGCCACTCCTTATTCTTCCTAGTGGCAGCACTATGCATATCATTGGCCAATCTGCCACCGAAATGAAAATTTGACCACATCACCCAATAAGAAAATGGAGGCAGCAGTAAATGGTAATAGCAAATCGCAGAAAAGGTAAAGGAGAAAAGGATGGTGATCAAACAACATCCAATTCTTCTTGCACTGTCAGAAATAAGTGGATAGCAATGAGCAAAGGTAGAGAGAGAAATATATGTGCTCATATAAATACAAGTAGAAGCAAACAGACAAGGAAATGGCCAAACCTGAATATCTCTTTAATAAGGGATCCTCGAATTGGCTTGTGTCTATCACTGTGCCAAGCACGCTTCACACACTCGTATGGCCTTGGTCCTGGTCTGGGCATTGTTTTTTTTTATAAAACCTTTTCTCACTCCTTTTTCCCCTCCAATTAGCTGTAGGAACCCCTTCTGAGAAGCAGAAATCATGAGCTAGAGTCATAATAGAAAGGGAAAATCAAAAGGGGGATTTTTTTGCCTCTCCTCCCTTTGAGAAATATCAAACCTCAATCACACCAATGGTAATGCGTCTTTATAATATTAGATCTAGATGTACGCTTGAAGATAGGCATGAAATGTTGAAGTGATAAACATAAACATTTGAAATAGTTAGCTGGAGGTTTCTATCATATATCAAATGGAAATTTTCCCATTATTTGATGTGAAAATTGCAGGTTTTGCACGGTCCTTTCGTCAATGATTCATCACTAGCATTGATGACTTCATGCAAGTAACTCAAGCTAATTATAGATATGGCGCAAGAATGGTGCCATCTTCGTCTCAAAATGCCACGACTCTCAACCAAATTTACAAGTAAATTAACGAAGATAGAGTTTGGCAAGAACCAATTGAAGGGGGAAAACAAAAAATAATAATAATAAATAAAAAGAACAATCCAACGTTCCTAACTCAAGTTATCAACCCTAATACAATGTAGCAAAGATGGTTCCGATAAAGCCAAAAAATCGAAGATTTTGTTACCAACCGACCTAGAATAAACAATAATAGAGAAGGAAAAGCCTACAGGTCCGATATAACTAGGAGAAAACATTACAACCCACAATAAAATCTCCAAATCTACCCAGACAATCAAAGAACTGGATAGTTCAACTAACCTCGGTCCACCTAAGCGGCAGCAAAGGGGAAACACGATAATTGCATACGCCGCCACGGCTGCCGTCCTCCTACTCCTCGTCGGCAAAGTAGCGCTCGAAGTGGCAGTTCCTCTTCTTCGCGATCGCAAGGGTTTCGACTTCCGATTTCGCAGAGAGATGGTTATTACCTTACTGCCGACGCTGGACACGTGGACGGACGGATGGACTGCGTGGATTGGAATGAAAAGACGAAATGACACTGTGCCAAAAAATAAAGGGAATAAAATGGAGTTTCTTGTATGTATTTGCATTCTAAATTTATTTTTTAAAAATAAAATAAATTAATTTTTCTTTCTTCGAAAAAATAATAAAATCAAAATGAGCACGCTTGTAGCCAATCGAGGCCCTGACAACAAATACACACGCTAATCGAAAATAATAAGATAAAAAAATACAATTAAAAATAATAATATAAAATAAACTTTATTTAAATATAAATAATGATCCAGTGAATTTAATTGATATTATTGTTAAAAAATAATAATGAACCTAGTAAAATTTTCTTTACAAATTATATATACGATTTTGTTACCCTGCACGTCTACTCCTGCGTGCGCGATAATTCGACCGCCGTACGTTCTTCTCCTTGGCACCGCCGGCATCGGTCGCAATCTAATCATTATCGCCACACGTTCTTCTCCTTGGCACCGCTGGCACCGGTCGCAATCTAACCGGTGACCAGCCAGGGAATGGCCGGATGCCGTGTCCGACTATTCCCCGGCCGATCGGTGGTCGAAATTCGCTCTACCATTGCCGCCGACCAGCAGCACTGGCGGAGCCAAATTTGATTGGCGTCGGCCACAATCCGATCGGGGATGGCTGGACACC
>JBAMHZ010147219.1:0-15409 GCA_037177395.1 Alpinia galanga | reverse complement strand
TAATATTTTTTTTACCAAATAATTTATAGCGTAAATTTATTATTATTGTTTTCCACTGTGTGGAAGTCTTGCAAAATCAGAAGCCATTTTGTGCTGAATGCTCTTTGCTTCTTGATTGATACCAATAAAGGAGAACTGTATCCTTATGATACTTCTGCAAATGAAATTTACTGTCTGGCTATGCCCAGGCATACTAATTTTGTTACTATGTTTTTCCTCTTCTAACATTATGGGTTGCTTCTGTAATTTCAGCAGCAATTCAACATCTTCAACTGCTGAAGAAGATGATCTTTCTGAACATCCTCAATCACCTGAACAGGTCACAGATAGTTATTCAAAGAAGGAAATTGTTGTTTCCAATAGTGCATTGCCTGAAACAGAATACAACCAACCCAATCAAGAAGATAGTTTAAGTCCAGAAGGTTCTCAAAATTTGATTGTCCAGTCTACACCATCCTATCCTCCTGTAGGATTGGTACCGCAGCTCAGTGGTCAAATTGCTTCTTTTGAAAGCTCGGAATCTCAGGCTCATGATGCTTCACGTCTTCCAAGTTTTCTGGTAAAATGCATACACTATTTTTATACCATTATTTAAGACGTATGTTTCAGTACACGCCGTTGTTTTATAGGCATCTTTCTTCTCTTTTAGTAATCTTATTATATTGATCTCTATGGATGATACTGGAGCTAATCTGGTGGTTGCTAATGGCCAGTTTGTATTAAGTGAATATTTGTTAACACCATTTAATAAGTTATTTTATGGAGCTGTTCTAAATTTGGCCACTTTTGGGAACCATCAAGACATTTTTTACACCAGAATCTGTTAGGGGTCCCCATTATTTGGTTCAACCTGAGAAACAAACTGATCCGAATTAATTTTTTTTGCTTTGGTTTGGTTTTTTATTAATTCAATTTTGGTTGGCTTTGCTTTTTTTCGAAAATTGTTTTGAGCTGAAATATCAAAATATACTAATATAGTTTGTAATTTCATATTTCCATCCATGAAAAAAATGATATATGGGATCATTCTTTAGATTCTAACTAAAAAGTAATTGATAAAATTTGAACCTTTTCTCATTACTGCATGTGATGAATAGCTTCAATTATAAATCGATCATTCTTTATTACAAATGTTGTATGTTTAATTATGTATTTAAAATTTTAATTGCCAACATAAGTTTTGTAGTGTCAATGCTACATAGGTTTTTTAATAGAAAAAGAATACTATGTTAATTTGGTTTAAACTGAACCAAGCCAAATAACTGGATAATTTTAGCATGATTTTAGTTTGGTTTGTAACTTTATTCAATTTGCTTTGGTTCAAACAATGAAAGTAAAAGGAAAAAAAGATCTATCCTTATTTGGCCAGGTTCAGTTTGAACAGAATGGACTTCCCTAGTATCTATGTCTTAGAATCCACTATCCTCAGCAATGGGCAAGACGAACCATTCTGTATACTTCTCAAAACTTGAGAGTGGAATTGCATTGCAACACAGGCTCCAGCTTTAGACTGTTCCGCAGACAGTTTGAGTCTTAGCTAGCTGCAAGTTCCTCCTTTAGCATTGGAGGGATAATAAACTCAAATTATCATGAGGAATGATAATCTCTTTCTTCAATTTTAATATGTTAGGTAGGTTTTAGGTAAGGGATTAATGCAAAATAAGTGATATTTGATCCTTTGTTTATCATGCGGCTTTTGCTATTTTCCATAAAAAGTTTAATTATTGTTTCATAAAAATTTTCTCTTGACTCTTAAGGAAATTAGTACTTTCCTCTAAAAACATTCACATGTGCTACTGAACTCTATGTTTCTTGTTTCTGATTCCAAATGGTTGATATTTGATTTGGGAGGGAGAAAACTTGATTTGTTATTTGATTCTAATCCAGCAATTAGTTCAAAGTTTATCACTAATTGCAGTTTAAAATGGACAGCAAATTGCTTTGAGATGAGCATCCTGATTTCTGATGTACGATGCTGGAAACTGACATTTTGCTTCAACTTTTCTCATTTTTTATGCTAAAACAAGTTGGGCATTGATTCTTTTAATGCAGGTACAGCAACACTATGATCCATCCACTAGTTATTTCAACCCATTCTATCGTCCATCTCCTGATGCTGATGGTCGGATCTCCCCTTTTTTTGCATCTAGTGCCTCCACTAGGTACAATGGGAACATTGCCCTCCTACCTGCTCAGGCTGGCCAGGCTTCCCAAGAGGTTTGTGCTTAACCTTTGGGCTATCATCTATTTTCTTTGTTTCTTAAAAAATAGTTATTTCCTTATTATGACCTGTGCATCACTTCTATTATTTCATGATGAGCAATTTTTCTAGATAACAATTGCTATATTATCTTCCTCCCTTCTGTTTAAGAGTGTTTTTTTTTTAATTATTTTTTTATATACCAGAGGTATTCCGGACTTATCTTTGATGTTTGCCCCCACAACTAACCTTCTTTTAAGCAAACCTCTGTTTGGTCTGTCTTGGTTATTGATTATGGTCATGTATCATGTTTTTTCTTGTTCACACTCTCAACTCTTTGGTCCTGCTAAAGATTCTGATGCACTCGCACTTTTTTTCCTAATCCAGAATACCAACCCCATAGTACTATCGACAGTGGGCTCGACTCCTCTGGGAACTCAAGCTGCAGGCACAATGCAGAGCTCTCTTGCTATTCCCCAGCAGCCAGTTCCTGTCTTCCGTCAACCTGCTGGGTTGCATATATCTCACTACTCTCCCAATTACATTCCCTACAGTCAATATTTCTCACCATTCTACGCCCCTCCACCTGCGGTTCACCATTTCTTGAGCAGTGCTGCATTCCCTCAGCAACCTCCTGCAGGTGGCATGTATCCAACTCCTGGAGCTGCAACTCCTGCTGCTGCTGTAAAGTACTCTCTCCCACAATACAAACCTGGTTCTAACACTGGCAATTCAACTATTGTTGGATTACCAACTGTCTATGGAACATATAACTCGTCCCAGGCTGGCTATACTTCTGTTCCTGCTGTTGGCACTGGAAACTCAACTGCCAATGAAGAACTGGGATCGTCACAGTTTAAGGAGAATAATGTTTATATTTCCGGACAACAGGTATTTTCTATGCTTTCCTATATGTTTGCTTAATTATGCTGCTACTTTAGATCCATAAATTTACAATTCATGATCAATCATAGTGGTTCAAATTTTACTCTACTACGTAAGAATCTTTGCATTTTGCCACTTTCTATGCTCCTAATCTCAGTGGTGTGCATTTGCTGCTTTACACCTGGGCTCCTCATAGATCTGTTTGAACTGTTATAGAGCCACTTGATGACTTAAGTTTCTCTTAACTGTTTGAATGAATGTTCTAACCTTTGTCTGACCGGAAATATCTATGTTTTGAAGCCTTTGTTTTTAACTTACGGAAGTATAGATTCTTGATCATGGTAAAATGAAAGAAGAATGAGTCCTACATCTGTTATCTGAAGTATCAGAAGAACAGGGAAACATACAATACATACCATACCAGATTTTGCAGCTGGTCTCGGGTATGGCTTTCTTGAGGAATGAATTGACGGAGTTAAGGATATGTAGGGAATTTCAGCCCACTCTTGATTAGATACTATTGTTTCTTGCTTGTGATCTCATCCAGTGTTGTATTTCTTTGATTATTATTGGAGCCATAGCCAATATCATTTTCACACAAGATAAGCTAGACTGCAAGGAACCATTGTTTTCCAATCTTTTGCTGTTAACTGTGCCACTGTCTTGATTTTATTTTGCTAAAATATTTTATCTGATGTTTTCTTGCCGCACAATGAATGAATCAGTCCTGATAAGCATTGATCGAAATGTTTGTGTCAAATTTCTCATATGGTCCTTCATTTGGTATTCTCATTCTCCATGGTTCATAATTTTCTCCTATGTCAAGAATGTTGTGTGAATCTCACCTAATGAACCAGACTCATCTTCTTTTGATGCTCTTGGTTGTCTTCCCTCTAACCTGAAAGCTCACCGAGTGGTTTTTCTATGAATCTTCTTTGTGATCTGGATTGCTTGATATTGAATTTGGTTGGAGTTCCATTATTTTGTATACAAAAACCTCCATGTTTTTATCATCATATACCCATGTACTGTTTGATTTGCTTATCAGTATCTTTAATCTACTGTATTCTTTGAATAAGATCCCTACAAGTCTTTCATCAACTCATTGGTATATTTTTTGAGTTCGATTGAGATTTTCATTCACTATTTTTACATATTTGTGTTGGTTGCATTATTTGTTTCATTTTGTAGAATTACCACGCTGAAAATGTTTTTGATGTTTTCCCTTTTTCTTTTCTTTCCTACATTCAATCAATGTACATCAACTCGTCTTTATTATACACATCAACTCATCTCGGCCATATTTCTACTTTTGTTCAAGCAGAGCGAAGGCCCACCAGTCTGGATTCCTGCGCCTGGACGTGACATTTCCTCGCTTCAAGCTAGCTCTTTCTACAACATTCCTCAGGGACAACACATGACATTTACACCAGCGCAGGCTGGGCATGGCGCCTTCAGCGGTATGTATCCCCCAACACCAGCAGTTGCCGGTTCTGTGCACCCCTTGCTGCAGCAGTCACAGACTGTGGCTGGGGCTGTCGAAATGCTAGCCCCTCCTGCTGGTGTTTATCAACCGACACAACGTGCACAAATCAATTGGACCAATAATTATTGAAGCCACCCCAAACCTAAGTTACATTAGCCACAGCTCAGTCATCGGTCACTACTCAGTTTAGAGGACATTCGGAACGCGACGTAGGAGTAAAGCCTGATTGAAATGGAAAAAAGAGTGGATATATATTTATATCTACAGCATGGCCATCCTGCATGGGTAGGCCTTGAGGGTTTGGAGTTGCTAGACTTTCATAGTTTGGGCTATACTTGTGAACTGATACTGACCTCTCTCCTTTTTATGTTTACTTGTGTGGTTCCCTCGGGCTCTAATGTTTTGCTGCTCATTCTTTGTCATTTGCTTTTTCTTCATTTTACAATTGAGCGACGAAATATTCTCTATACTTTTATTTTCCATCATCACTTTCAGATGAGGCCATTAGATACGATAAGAATCTAAAGCTATTGGATTATTATTATTATTATTATTATTTTGTTCCCATTGCTTTTGCTGTAAATTTATGTTTTGAGCCCCCCCAAAAAAAAAAAAAAAAACTGAAAAGCAAAGTAGAACTGATTGTTGAAGTTTCTTAATTCATGCATCAACAGTAGCTTAACCAGTTTGCATATGCCCGCAGAATGCATGTGTTCTTTATCTACTGTATTGTTTGTATAGGCGAGCATCGCAACCTGGTTATGTCGATATCTAAAGCCATGGCTGTGAATTTACTGTCTTTGTAACGTTGTGCTCTGGCTGTTACATTGCTGGTTTTATTCCTGCCTTAGTACATCTGGTCAATGTTTAAGCAGGACTTAGTACCTTTTATGGGCATTATTATAATATGTTATATCGATGTATTTAGATGCCTTCATCATGTCTGGCTTGAGTAAGGTCTTCTCTATTGTGATGCTGTTTTGGGTTGATGCTTTACGTCTCCATTTTTATTCCTTAAGCCATTACTTATCCACTCCTCGCCGCTTAAAGCTTTTATGCTCGATCAGGTGGCGTTAGGCCAATTCAACTTCTGGTCAGATAGTACCTTGGGTAAGTATTTGCCATTCAAAGGGATAAGAAGGTTAAATGAAGTGAAGTTTTAGAACAATTCCAAATAGTTTTAGATTTTAATATGTTTAAATAATTTAGCAAATTTTAAGTTTCAAATGCGTTGACAGATGTTAAACCAGGACACTGCTTACTGTTATTTATTAGATCGGACATGATAGTTTCTTTTTTTCTTGAGCTTTCGAAATAAATTTTGTAAGTATCCCCATTATTATTCTTCTTCTTCAATTAACTTAACAGGCTCCGGCCGCAAATCCGATCACCTTCTTCTGCACATCGTAAACCACGCCCAACGTCCTCTGTTGCACGTTCCCCAGGATGCCCAGTTCGTCGTCGGAGTCGTTGGCCGCGAAGGCCAGGCAAATCCGAGACTCGTTCACGGCGTACACGATCCCCTCCGGGGCCAGGTTCACCGACAAGTAGCCAGCGAACTGCAGCGCCACCGCCGGCACGATCACTTTCCCACCACCCGTCGGGTCGTAGCAGGTGTCGAGGATCGACACGGCGGGCGCTCTCTTGTACCTCGACATGCCCCGCCGAAAGGCCGAGCGAAGCGAGGTGTAGGCCGCAGGGGGAAGTCGGGTGATGACCGTGCCGGAGTCGATCAGAGTACCGGTCTTGGCGAAGACCGACGGCGAGATGCCTAGCCGCTGGCCAGCGACGCTGATTCCTATCAGATTGATGAAGTAGAACGTCGGCGTTCTCGCGTCCCTCACCATGGTCGTGTACTTAACAGTCGGATTTCTGCTTCCTCTGTCTCCGAAGGCCAAGTAGCCGGTGTCGCTCACCGACGCCGGCAGGCAGTAACCGAACACGCCGTTGTACTTGTTTTTTGTCTGCACCACTATCGACGGCTTGCCACCGCCGAGGGCGAGGATCCCGGCAGCCCGACCGAAGAGGCCCTCATTGTCCTGGCCACAACCGAACAGGAATCGCGGCACCACGTCCGCCGGCGCCAGCGCCAGCGCGTCCGACGAGTAGAACCCGGTGGTCTGGGACCCGTCGCCGTAGGCCACGTCGTACAGACACGTCTTGCCGCTACAACGAGACCCATCGAGGTCAGCGCAAGCGGCGGAGGCGCACGTGACGTTGGCGTAGGTGGCTGAGGAAGCAGGGGCGAAGAGCGGCTCGAGTTGGGGGTGGCAGGAAATGGCGCAGGGGCGGCACTGGACCCACGTGACGTCGCTGCCGGTGTCAAAGATGAGCGTCTGGGCCGTGGGCGGGGTGCCCAGGCCCACGGTGACTATGTAATCGCCTTCGGAGACGGCTGCGCCGCTGCGGGCGGGGATCTTAGTCGACGACGCCGCTCTCGCTGATGCAGGGTAGGTGCCGCCGCCGCCACCACCGAGCTCGGCGGCCGCGATCCGTTGGTGGAGGAAGCCGACGCGGAATTGGTCGCGGACGAGAATTTCAGCCTGGAAATTCGATGGCCAGCGACGCACCGCCGGCGAGCACGGACCGTACCGGTGAACTAACCGTAGTCTCGTAACGTCAGAGATGGCATCTGCTGCTACAAGGGAAACATCAAACCAGAGCTGAAATAGAAAGCCAAAAAAACAAAAAAAACTTACACTTCGACCCTTGTCCTTCTTGTTATTTACATCTAACCACTCTTTTTTTTTTACGCTAAAACTTCATGAAAATGTTCAATCATCTCCCATAATTTTAAAATACCCTCTTGAAATTTCCCAAATCACGCAGCATGTGCTCACCTTTGGAATCGGCGCACACTTTTCTTGGCAACAAAGAAGCGATGTAAACCTTGTGATGGCTTCTTGTCTCCCCATTAGCGTTACCTATTAGAGCAAGCAAAAGTATAAAATGAGAGACAAAGGAAGAGGAAGGGAAAGAAGAAGTCATGGCTTCTCAACGCCCAAAGCAGTGAAAAATGAAAGAATTTATAAATGTAGAGCTGTCACATTAGTGGTCCTCCTATTGAGGAGGAGAATAAATCAGAAACTCAGATATGATAAATACAAAGGAAGAAATCGGTAGACAGAGTCATGACCTCCCTGAAAATTGACTTCTGCTCATTTAAGAGTTATCCTGTATACTTACCAATTGAGCCGACTTTAAGGCTAAAAAAAAAAAAAGAAAGAATTTATATTAATGAACATGGTTGCCAGAGGGGGAAAAATCAAAAGGGCATTTTAAATTTAACGAATCATTGGATAAATTGTATACAGCATATAACAGTTAGCGAGTAACGCTTGCACAGTTTATTCAGTTTTATTATAACGATTATTGAATATCCGTTATATATTGTAATAATAGTGAGTAGTTGTTATATAGTTGAAATGGTTAGTTACTTAATTAGTTGTTATAATAGTATAATGCGTCCATTTTATTTTAAATGGAATATCTTTTTGATTATTTATAAAATTTGAGATTTGTTTTTGCCTTTTTCGGAAGTCTAGCAACAGCAGTGGAATCCAACAAGTGAGCCAAATGGAAGTCGTTATTCATGCCCAACTTGTACTAAATGGCAAAGTCATGGTCAAGGTCTTGTCGAGCATTAATGGATTCCAACTTTCTTGCACGCTCAATTCCTCTTTTCCTAGTGCCATGGCAACAATAAAGACGTATATGATTAGTTTAAGAGAATGATCCTTTGTTGTTGAACTTTCATAAGAAGATAGTTTTTATGGTTGTAGCAGCAATTTCATTGTCTGCCTTTTTACTGTGTTAATTTTTGATTGGGCACAAAGTGTTCCTTGTAATTTACCTTCTTCGTGTTGACTGTGGGACCAGTTGGCGGGGGCGCTGAGGGCGAGTGAATCGCCTTTTGTACAATAATAGCAATTTCATTAAAATTAACACACGTCAAAGGGTACTGTCGATACTCCAGCGATAACCCTTTGATACTTGAGTCAGACATGACATATAAGAAAAGAAATGTACTCGGTGTAGTAAAAATTAATGAAAAAGAGGAAGAAGAGTAACTGAAAACATGTGAGAAAAAAAAGAGAGAATCAGTCTTCATCCAATAAAAGAGTGCTTAGAGAAGCCAATGCGAAAGAAGAGATCTCTCGGAAGCCTCCATTAGTCCTTATATTGGACATCTGGTTCCTCTTAAGACTAAATTTGTTTGCTAGCTGTATATTTTATTAGGTTGTTAGGAGATAGATATTGTGGGGAGCCTCTATATGCTCTAGTATATTTACTCTTTGTCATATATGTACAAGATCAAGATATTTTCAATGATTTATTGTATATACTATATAGGTCAAGTATTTGAGGGTGAGATTTGAGAAAAAAGATGAGGCTCGAAAAGAACTATATGCATGCACTAAAGAAGAGTAACACTTAGGAAGAACTACTTGTCTTATTCGGGAAGAATTGCACACATGCCTTGAGAAGAACCATGCACTCAGAATGCACTCAGAAAGAGCTGTAAACATGCATTCGAGAAGTTGAATACCACCATTTATTTTATGTCAAGTCTGACACTATCAAATAGGCTGAACTCATCATTTAATTTTATTGTCCTTCTAAATTTATTATTATTATTATTATTATTATTTTCATCATGTTTACAACTTGACACAATCAACTGTACACACAAACAACTAAAAATTGAATTGCATTTGTATTTTCAAGAGTTATTTTAATGCGTCATCTATTTGCCCCTTCCCCACTAGTAGGAGACACGTGCCAAACCATTTCCTTGATCGTAATCCTACAATATTCTTATGCTGGGAAATGGGAAGATGTAAAAGGGCAAATCTTATCAAACAAAAGTGGTCAGAAAAGACTACAACTAGAAGTCTGGCAGAACATGGTGATTCTGCAGCACCCAGAGTAGTTGGATCCATGAAGTGTGAAGTATTATTTCAAGCATGCCAAGTACAAGGAAAGAATCATTGCATAACTGAGAAGCAAAACACAATAACATGCTGAACAGGTCAAGGGCAGGGAAAAGAATCGATCAGTGATAAGTGGACTATATGATATCAATAGATGTGAGTTACTGAGAAAGTTACCAAGAGACTGACGCTAGCTGGAAGTTGCTCGCCAATTCAGAGAACCAAAAGTCTATTTTTGATGTGTCAAAGATGAATAAATGTTGCTGCTTGAATCCTGCACGCATGGCACATCTGAAGTAGCAACTGACCATTTTGAACAATCTATACGACAGCAAAGGAAAATGGTGCTTGAGAATGCTTGACCATGATGGCATATTGATTCCAATTTATGTTGGAGTATCATCTCTGAAATGCACCCTGGAACCATCATTCTAGCATTATTCTCCTATCCAATCCATGCAAAATTCTGTACATTTCCATTGTTAGTGGGTGACTTGTATCTCCCACCACAAACTTATGCAACTTGCCCTCTGCCTCTACCAAGGCAAACCCTTTCTCCTTCTTCAACCCTTCTTCAACCATTTTATGCCTTATCAAGCTCACCTCATTCCACCTCCCAACTCTAGCATACAAATTAGACACCCCAACAAAGAATCCACCCTCCTGTTTCCTTGCTTCTAATTCTAATCCTAAAAATTGCCTCTCCAGTTGCTTCCCGAGCATCGATTCACCATTAACGCTGTAAGCATGTAGCAAAGCACCCAAAACAATCTGGTTGGGCTTCAAGGGCATCGATTTGACAATGTTCTTTGCCTCTTCCAGCTTCCCTGCGCGACCGAGTAGGTCCACCACTGCTCCATAATGCTCCATTCTAGGCTCAACTCCATAAACTTCTTTCATCTCATTAAAAAGCTTTATCCCTGCTTCGACTAGGCCACAATGACTACAAGCATGCAGTGCACAAGTGAATGCCATACTGTCGGGAGCAACACCGTCTGCCCTCATGCCATGATCCATGAGAGCTATGGCTTCTAGACCACGGCCGTGCATGGCTAGTCCACCCATCATTGCCGTCCACGCCGATACATCTCTCACAGTCTTCATTTGATGGAACACCTTCCTGCCGGCCTCCAAGCTTCCGCACTTGGTGTACATTTGCAAAAGGCTCGTGCCCACTTCAGAGGTCAAACAAATATGCCGGCGCAGCAACAGGGCGTGCATGATGCGGCCGTGACCCAGAGCACCGAAACCAGCACAGCATTGAAGGCCGGCCACAACGGCGAATGCATTGGGGTGAGCCCCGTGCTTTGTCATTTCGGCGAATATGCGGAGGCCGTGATGGTGGCAAGCTGCCCTTGCGCAGCAGGATATGAGAGCACTGTAGGTGACGGTGGATCTGTGGGGCATTTCGGCGAACAGCTGTGTTGAGGCCTGCAAAAGCCCCAGGGAGGCGTATGCGTGGAGAAGGGAGGTGGCGAGGTGGAGGTCGCATAGGAGACCGTGGCGAAGGGCGACGGTATGCAGGTAGAGCACAGTGGACAATGAAGAGGTGTTGGCGGAGGCGCGGAGGAGGGAGAGGAGGACGAAGCGGTCGGGGTAGAGGCCGGAGCGGAGCATGAGGGCGAAGAGAGAGAATGCAGGGGAGGGGTCCGGAGCGGAGGAGTGGGCACGGATGAGAGAGGCGAAGGCGAAGGCGGAGGGGCGGGGAAGGGCGGCACGGAATGCGAGGAGGGCGAGGGGGATGTCGAAGGGTGCGGCAGCGGCCACGAAGCGGGAAGAGAGGAATGGGTCCGGGAGGAGGCCGGAGACGACAGCGCGGGCGAGTAGCCGCTTGAGGCAGCGGGGATCGCGGGCGCCGGCATCGAGGGCGGACACTAGGTGGGCTCTGGCGTCGGCAAAGCGGGCAGCGCCGTTCATTCTGAAAGTGGCTCGCCTTGCTAGCCGATGGAACACCGTACCAGGCAGCTGTTAGGCGAGCGCGCAACAGTATTCAAACCATAATATTGGGTAACAAAATGTGGGCCATTCTAAGCTCCGACACAATTTGAAATTGGATTGTGTTTGGTACATCCCACCTGTCATGAAAGTCTAAGGCTTAGCATAGAATAGTTTGGCCTAATCATGTTAGGGCCATTTTTTTTTTATATTAGCATCAAATTCTTAAACCTTCGAAGGTTAAAGATCAACTTGTGTCGGATAGGACTATGGATGACTCCACTCATTTTACACTGTTAATCAGAATCAAATTTAACATAAAATAGACGTGTATAGTTGTATTCATTTATATATAAATAATATGGATGACATGAGGTAATCGAGGAAGAGAATTCATGTAAATACATTTAATCGGTCATGGATATGGGATAATATCTAAGTTTGTGTACATACTTGTCCTATTTGACAACAAGGTAAAAATATCAACTCCCAGCTTGGGCAGGAGGGGTAGCCATTCTAGAGTGACTATGATAGAATCTCAATCAATTTCATAATGTCTTTAGTATAAAACATCATAGTGGTAGTTGATCGATTGAATAAGTGTGTCACTCTTATACCTACTCGTTGGATTGCACCATATATGAAAATAGGGCTATCATTCCTTCAATATTTGGTGAAACTTTGAAGACTTCTATAAAACTTAGTAATTATTAGGACCCTTGTTTCACTAGAAGATTTTGGATAAGCCTTTTTAAGTTGTTGGGGATTGATTAAAATCTCTCTTCGAGCATTCAACCTAAAGCTAGTGATGGAAAAACAGCATACATGAATAGCTACTTAAGCTTTTACTTGAGGCATTATGTGAGAGCTCATGGATAAGACTGGACGAAGTTGTTGTATGTGAGCCAATGCTCCTGTAATTTATAGTTGAGCAAGATGGCAAGTAAAACTCAATTGAGATAGTGACTAAGCAACGACTCTGTAACTTCTAATGTCATTGCCTTGTCTTATAGAAGAAAGAGTCTGACAACTTATATGCTAATTAAGTTGTTGAGATTGTTGATGTCGCTAGAGCGAGAGTGAACAATAATTCTTAATATTTTTTATCGTTGTGCTCATCTACAAAGAATTAATATACAGTGGAAATAAAAAAAAAATCAGAGAAACACAAGTGTAATAAATCAAGATTTTTACATAGTTTAAAATTTTTAATTCCTACTTTATGGCCTAACATTTTAGAGATAATCAACTATATTTTCTCCTTCTTGAATACCTTTTGAAAGTGAAAAAATCTCTTACAACACCTATTATTATATAAGCAGTATAATTAAATATGAATGTACAAATGAAATAGAAAGAAATGAAACAAACAAGTTTATACAAATAAATTTGATTTTAACACTTTGTAGTAGTTTAGGATTGTTTCTTGAAGTCTAAAAATGTAACAACGCTCTCCTCTAAAGCCCCCAAGGACCGGTGTGTGAAATCTTTCATGAAACCTTCCTTAATAACCTTCAGATTGAGATTAATTTTCTTCTAATAGTCGATTGCTCATCACCATCAATCGATTATTCTACTGTATTCGATAGTTTTACCTACAGAATGACTCTTTCTAACTCAAATTTGATCATAACAGTTCATTACTCATTACCATTAATCGATCGATGTATAAATAGTCGAGTTCTATAGTTGATTGTTAAATCTTCTATTAGTTTGAAAAGTAACATCAGTCACTGCTTCTCTCTAACAATTGACTAATGATGATAAGCCCGTTGGGAGTATTGTGACTACAATCAAAGTTCTACATTGATAAGATATGAAAAAAATCATGTACTTATAAGATGAAAAAATATCTCTATTAGTATGAGACCTTTTAGATAAGCTCAAAATCAAAACTATGAGGGTTTAGGCCCAAATTAGATAATATTATACTATTGTAGAGATATATGAATCTTGTAGGCATTAACAATTGGTATCAGAGTTATGGTCCATGTCAAGTCATGCACCTCAAATAAAGGAAGTGAGGCTCCCATGTCCAGATCAAGAGAACTAGATACCAAATAAAAAGTTCAATTGGGTCAGGAGGACCAAACAATTGGTAGAAAGTTCAGTTGTGTCAGAAGGATCAGATAACAAGAAGGAAGTTCTATTGGGTCAGGAGGACTAGACAGTTGGCAAGAAGACCTGGTGAGTTAAGGATCAAACATCAAATAGAGGAAGTCCTTCGAGAATGGATAAACTTAAAGGAGGAATCAATGTGGTCCTTCGTTTGAGGGGGGATTGGTGAGAGCTCCATTAGTATGAGGTCTTTTGGGTAAAAGCTCTAAAATAAAAACCATGAGGACTTAGGTCTAAAGTGGACAATATTATATCATTGTGAAGATATATAAATCTTATAGGCACTAACAAAGTCGAGTTGAAAAACTGAGTTCCAAACTCTATATTCTCTAAAATTATAACATCAATTGAGTGTATCACTCGACTGATAAAATAGTTAGTTGCTAATACTTAATTGAGTGTAAATAAAAACAAAACATTTAGAGAAACACAAGCATAAAAAATTGAGATTTTCATGTAGTTTAAAATATCTAATTTCTACTTTATGACCTTTATTTTAGAGATAATCCACTATATTTTTTCCTTCCTGGATACCTTTCAAAAGTGAAGAAATCTCTTACAGCACCTATTATTATACAAATAGTATAATTAAACACAAATGCACAAATGAAATGGAAAGAAATGAAATAAATAAGTTTACACAAAAAAACTTGACTTTGATTGCTTTGTAGTAGCTTAGGATTGTTTATTGAAGTTTGGAGATGTAACAATGCTCTCCTCCAAAATCCCCAAGAATCAGTGTGTGAAATCTTACATGAAACTTTCCTTGATAGCCTTAGATTGAGATTGAATTTCATCTAATAGCCAACTACTCATCACCATTAATCGATTATTCCACTATAATCGACAGTTTTACTTGCATAACAACTCTTTCTAGCTCAAATTTGATCACAATAGTTAATTGCTCATTGCCATCAATTGACTGATGCATAAGCAATCAAGTTCTGTAGTCGATTGTTAAATCTTCTATTAGTTTGAATAGTGATATCAGCCAACTATTTCTCTCTAACAATTGACTAATAGCAATAAGTCGAGTTGGAAAATCGAGTTCCAACTCTATATTCTCTCAAATAATAACATTAGTTGAGTGCATCACTTGACTGATAAAGTAGTTACTTACTAATACTCAACAGTATATTGCTTATACTCAAAATCCTCGTAAACCCTCTCAAATCCCTAATCTTGGGGTTCACAATTTATTAGTTGATTCCTATTCCATAGTAGTCAACTGATACTCTTATTTAAGCCTTTCTAAAGTTGAAACTTTACTTTGCCTAATATTCGATTGACCACAACCTACTAGGATTTCTACTGCTTAGCATTCAATCATCATTGATCTGCCAATATTTTACTCGCTTAGCATTTAATTATTAAATTAACCTATCAGGACTTTATTATTGTCAAATATCTAGTCCTTCTTGATCTATTTGGAGTTTCCTTCTCATGCTAAATATATGGTCAACCTTGAACTATCATGACTTCACCATTACTAAACATCCAGGTCTTCATTGAACTGTTTAAACTTCTTGTCTCATGCCTAATATCTCATCCTTCTTAAATTATTAAGGCTTCCATTCATGTGCCTAATATCTGATCGATTCTTCTTGACCTAATAGGATTTTCATCTATGTGTCTAACATCCGATCTTCCATAACCTATTAGTACTTCCATTACATACCAAGTGTTTGATCATCTATGATCTATTTGGACTTCACCCATCTCGTACCAAGTGTTCGATCCTCTACAACTCACTTGGGCTTCACTTCTTGTCTCGTGTCATGTGCCTGATCTTCTATACTCACTGTAGGATTGAAAAGAATGCTAGAGGGGGGGGGGGGTGAATAGCATTTT
>JBAMHZ010146791.1:0-15422 GCA_037177395.1 Alpinia galanga | reverse complement strand
TAGAAACCCTCACTAGTAAAGCAATGGAGGTAATAAATATGATGATTAGGAGAAGAATTAATATTTTATCTATACAAGAGACAAAATGAGAAGGCGAGAAAACAAAGATGATAGAGAACTCGGGTTTTAAGTTATGGTACATAGGAAAAAGTAAAATAAGAAATGGAGTGTATATTATGGTAGATAGCTCATTAAAAAACAAAGTTGTAGGAATAGTTAGAAAACAAATAGAATTATAACTCTCAAGATAGTAGTGGAGAAAAAAACTATGAACATAATTAACGTATATGCACCTCAAGCAGGATTAAATGAAGATATCAAATCAAAGTTTTTGGACGACCTACATGAAGTATTACAAAACATTTCGCCAAATGAAATGATTTAAATAGGAGGTGATCTAAATGAGCATATCAGAGTGAAAAAATGAGAAATATAAGAGGGTACATTGGATTATGAGTTTGAAATAAGAAATGAAGAAAGTAAAATTATATTAAATCTTGCAATAGCATATGACCTTATACTAGCTAATACATTTTTTTTAAAAAAAAGAACATTTAGTCACATTTAAAGAGGGAATAATAAATCGCAAATTGAATTTCTTATGGTTAGAAAGAGGAATAGAAAGATTGTAAGGTACCTTCCTGTACTAGTTCTTCTTCTTCCTAATGAGCCTCACCTGTTACCATATTGTGCCCCAATCAGAGGTCTTACCTTATTGCCTCTTCTGTCAGCATAGGTCTTACTAGTGTATAGCATCAGTTACCTTCATAAAAGAAGGACAAGGACTGAAGGTTCCCTCGAAGAGCTAATACAGAGATTTTAGTTTCTTCTAGTACAGAAATTTATGCTATCGTGACAGATTTAGAACACATTTATATATAAAAAAATATCTTACAGAAAGAGAGAAAGAAAAGAAAAAACTTACAGAGCACTCTGGCAGAAAAACTTAGGACAACTAGCTAGACTAGAACTCTTGCTCAGAGACTAGTTAAAAACTCTCACTCTTTTACAGACTCACACTCTTACTCTTGCTTGCTAATTTCATAGCTGCTCTGGATGATCCTCCTTGATTTGGTATTGTATTTATAGGCTAGTGGAGGTCTCGTTAAGTTGTGTCCTTAGTGTGAGAATAAGTTATCCTTCACTTTATAGTGGTTGCTATCACGTCTTCTTTTGTAAAGACAATTTTATTGTGTTGGCTATTTCTCTGCTTTTGTCTTGTCATCCTTTTACTGAATTGTTAGTGCTTTTTCTTTTGTCTTGTCACAACTCCATTATGTTGTCTATGTTCCCATCTTCGACTGATCCACCAAGGGAAGCAATTGAGGCCGCTCCAGATGGTACTGGGTTTTGTTGGGCTGCTGCTAAACTAATCCGATATTGTCTGGTTGTTCTGTGCGCTTTTCTTCAAAGCCAAATTTCATGAGTCCTTTAGTAATGTTATAGTAAGGTAGAATACTGTATAGTAATTTTGAAAGGAAAAAATATTGTGCCAAAGATTGAAGGCCAATAAATTTTCTCTGTAAATTTCTCAGCTGCTAAGACATGTGTTATGGGATCATATGGTTCTTCCCATAGCCAATTAGAACCTTATATACAGGAATGCCAATGTTTTACTTGTTCTAAGGGAGTGGGAATTGCTTCCCAATTAGTTTCTTTATTGGAGGGTAGATAATTTTCTATTCTTTCGTCCTGCTTTGACTCGATTTTATGTGTATCTAGCTTTATAAGGTGTCGAGCTGGTTCAACTCGGAGATTAATCTATTCTGGTGGTGAACTATTAAAAGAATAGACGACTAAGCTTTTGAAATTTTCTTCTTCTAAAAGATATCTAATACGGTCTATTGGATAAGCTATGGGTACAGGATATCAAAACAACACAAGAGTTTCCTTGGAAACTAGGACAATGTATTAGATATATTCTGGATGAAAAAATTTTCAGATGCTTAGTAGTTTGTTCTTTTAATAGTTCACCACCAGAATGAATTAATCTCCGAGTTGAAGTAGCTCGACACCTTATAAAGCTAGATACACATAAAATCAAGTCAGAGCAAGACGAAAGAATAGAAAATTATCTACCCTCTGATAAAGAAACAAATTGGGAAGCAATTCCCTCTTCCTCAGAACAAGTAAAACATTGACGTTCCTTTATACAGGGTTCTAATTGGCTACGGGAAGAACCATCTGATCCCATAACACGTCTTAGCGGCTAAGACATTTACAAAGAAAATTTATTAGCCTTCAATCTTTGGCACAATATTTTTTTCTTTCAAAATTACTACATAGAATTTTGCCTTGCTACAACATTACCAAAGGACTCATGAAATTTGGCTTCGAAGAAAAGCCCACGGAACAGACAGACAATATTGCAAACAGCATCAGCCCAACAAAGCCCAGCACCATCTGGAGCAGCCTCAGTTGCTTCACTTGCTGGATTCGTCGAAGATAGGAATATGAACAACATGATGGAGCTGTGACAAGATAAAAGAAAGAGCACTAGCAACTCAGTTGAAGGATGACAAGACAAAATCAAAGAAACAGCCAACACAGCAAAAGCCTCTTTACAAAAGAGGACGTGACAGGAACCACTACAGAGTGAAGGATAACTTATTCTCACACCGAAGACACAACTTAACAAGACCTCCACCGACATATAAATACAATACCAAACCAAGGAGGATCATCCAAAGCAGAGATGAAATTAGTAAGCAAGAGTAAGAGTATGAGTTTGTAAAAGAATGATAGTTTTTAACTAGTCTGTGAGTAAGCGATCTAGTCTAACTAGTTGTTCTAAGTTTTTATGCCAGAGTGCTCTGTAAATTTTTTTCTTTTCTTTCTCTTCTTCTGTAAGATATTTTTTATATATAAATTTGTGTGTTCTAAATCTATCATGATAGCGTAAATCTCACTAGTAGAAGAAACTAAAATCTCTATATTAGCTCTTTGCAGGAACATTCGGTCTTTATCCTTCTTTTATAAAGGTAACTATTGCTATATACTGGTAAGACCTGTACTGAGATAAGACCTCTGGTCAAGGCACAGTATGACAACAGGTGAAGCTCATTAGGAAGAAGAAAAACTAGTACAGGGAGATAGGTTTCTTCTAGTACTAATTTTCAGAAATCTTTGACCAGTCAAGTTTAAACGTATGTTATTTTTCTGCTATCTACTACTAAAATTTTATTGCATTACTGTAGTGCAGTTACTGTAGCACTACAATAGTAAAAAAAAAAACTACAACAATTAAAATTAGACTGTATTTTCCATTACTGTAATTTTCTGTTTAAATTGGTATCAAAGCCTAAGACTTGACCATGTATGTATTGGATAAATAGAACAGATTACAGAGACCTTACTTCCCAATATCCCCCTAGACATATTGAGACTGCAGACATTTTTTCTATCTAACAACAAAGAACGCTTCACACACTATTCATTCCGACTCCACGCATTTAAACACTATAACTGATTTATTGCTCAGTATTGGAAAAACAATAGAAAGTCAGCAAAAAGATATTCTCAAAACATTAGATATATTAAAAATAGAAATTAGAAACCAAAAACAACTATTATGAGACCTAAGTCAAAATTTAGAATATTTGAAAAACTCACAAGAAAACTTAAATAGAAGATTCAGTCAAATTAACTTTTTAAATTTCCCTCAAAGGCAAAATATAGATAGATTATCCAAAGTTACCGAAGAAAATAAACCAAGAGAATTTGAGCTCAAACACAAAGACTTGTTAGCTCAAGTTAAAAATTTGGTTATATAAACGCAAGAGCAAGTAAACAAAGACATTAAAGGATTACACCAAATATTAAAAGATTTAAAATATAAATAAATATTTTAAAATATGAAAATAATTATTATGAGGAAGCCCTAGACTTCGTACTTAAATACTCAACGACTAAAGACTATTATACAATAGACTTAATAGGAAAAAGTGATAAAATTTAGACTCAATAAAATAACACTATTATAACATTATTAACCTCTTTACATTACAGAATCAGTAGATTAGAAATAAAAATTTTAGACATAAAAAGTATTATAACAAAAGACGAAAGAATAAAAATTGAAAAGAAGTCCTAGAAAACATAAATAAATACTTAGGAAAATTGTCTACAAGAAAATTGACTAGACAAAGACCAGAACTTATACTTTTCTTACATATAAGGAATCCTCAACATGAGTACACAAACTAGAACTGAAAGTTTAATGGACCATCTAGAACACTAGATAGAAGAAGATCAGTCTCTAGCACATCTTGGCTTGATAATATTAAAGGAAATACAAATTTAAGCCAAATATTAGAAGAAATAGTAGACATATACAAAAATTTAAAAGTATTCTCAAATGAACAATTAAATATCCTTAATCCTAAAAGATTATATGGACAAAATATATTCTTTTATACATCCTCTATATATAGGCATCATAAAACAAAAGTCTTACATCTTCCGGATGGAAGAGAAGAACAATTAAATCAAATTATTGAACAATCAACTAGACAATTATTAACAAGACATCTTAATTATATACACTTAGGATTAATAGTTTTTGGATTAAGAGGACTGACCAGAAAACAAATTGGGGGAAAAGTATTAGTTGTGCTATATGACTCTAGATTTTCTAACAAAGAAAAATCAATAATAGGACTAGTTGAAGTAGAAAATAATACTTTTGGAGTCACTTACATATGCCCTAATTTTAACCATTAAAATTTTTACAAAACACATAAAAATAGTTTTACAAGCCATGGGATATGGAGATTTCCAAAATAACTGTTATTTCATAGAAGGAAAATCTATGTTATTACATCATAAGAGAAGCAAAAGAGTAAGCCTTAATTATATCCAAACCTAAGGCTTAATCTAAGGAATAAATCAAACCTTATCCTAAGAGATAAAATTAAGAAATAATTATCCCTAGATATATTTTAGGGATTATTCCTAACATTATCCCTAGACATATTTACAATATTCTAACAACATTCATTATGAATTCATTGCTTGAAGTTGACTCAATAGTTTTTTTTTTCCCAGGGTTTTCTACTAGCTGATCATATGAATAAGAGAGCATATAGACGCAGATATTTTCTGGTGGCTACTTTTTTGGGCTTAGCTCTACTGGTTGGAAGTCCCTCTTTAGTTAATCACTATAAGAAAGTACGCGGTTTCTCAAGCATTATCAGCCATACTGAAGTTCACCTGAGTATTTTAGCAATTAAGAAAATATAAGTTTAATATTTTTGAAAAAATTTCTGTGTAGAGAATATCATCAGAATGGGGAACAGCAGAATTTCTACACACTTCAAGAACTAGTTCATGCAAGGTCATTTATCCATGCATTAGAAGTTCATGGCATGCCTCTGAAGTTTGTCAAGTTTACATATGCTTTCAGTGATTGCCTTAATTAGTTGCATACTTCTTGTTCCTTAAGTTACAGCACAAGCCGTCTGGAAGTGAATCGTTGCCTGAAGGCATAATTAGCAGATCATCAAACCTTGAAATGCAGCAAATTCAGGATTTATCACTATCATCAAAAGCAAAGGTATACAGAATTGTTCATTATGAAAAAAAACACAACATGGCAGCTAAATAGCCTAAATGTTTTGATTATTCACACAAACAGGTAGTTGCAGCAAATATTTTTTTCCTACTGGGGAGCATGATAATTATCTACTTCTTATTGCTGATTGAAATTGAATATGCTGATGTTGGTGCCCTCGATTCTGTCAATGATAATTTTATTTTACAGACTAGAAAGTAGGTGATGTAGATCCATGGCTGCTAAAATTTTCATATTTCTACTTTGGTTAGCAACCTTGAGTCATGGGCAATGTTGCTTATGGAACTTACTTTTATCAACTTAAGGATGAATGGCAGTGCTATGTGCTTGTATTCATTTTATGATATATTATGTTGTGATAGATCTGTACTGGGGTTTCAAATTTCGACAATTGTACTTTATATGCAATAATCATGATTACAGTGTCATAATCCTTGGATTTTCTAGCATATCAATTGTGCTTCCAATTATAACTCCGGTCTTTAAAATTACTTTTGGTTGATTTTTAGCATATGTAGTTACTCATTGTATATAGCCACATTGCATGTAATCTTGAAATGATGATAACCTATGCTGAACCAGGGAAATAAAAGAGCGTCTAACCAAGGAAATAGAATAGCATCTAAATGCTTGTTAGCTATGTCTGTTGGAATTAAACAGAAAGAAGTGGTGAATCAAATTGTTCAAAAGGTATGGCTGACTTATTGATATATTTTCTTTGTCAAATACAGTACATAGTATATGAACTATTCCTCATCCCAATCAGCATTTTTGTCGACCTTTATCAAATTTAATGCAATTCAATGACATTGCGATAGACAAAGTTCAAGTTATCAGATTGCAACATATGGCATAATTCAAGTTCAAGTACTCAATTGCAGTATAGGCCTTAGTTTATGTTTGGCTTAATGTATTTACCCTCTCTTTTATTTACTGCCTGCGTAATATTTTAATTTCTTATCTTTTTGCAATGGTCGCCAGTTCCCTTCAAGTAAGTTCACAGTAATGCTTTTCCATTATGATGGGATAGTCGACGGATGGAGAGATTTACAATGGAGTGATAGCACTTTGCATCTATCTGCAATCAATCAAACTAAATGGTACTGCTTATGCAATCAGTTGTTTTAAGTATTAACTGGGTTTTGTTATTTTGGAATATAAATAGTTTAGACAATGTCCATAACAGGTGGTTTGCCAAGCGTTTCTTGCATCCAGATATAGTTCCAGAGTATGCTTACATATTTCTTTGGGATGAGGATCTTGGAGTTGAACACTTTCATCCTGAACGGTATGAACATCTAATTTTTTAGCATTCAAGTGGACCAAATCAAACATGAGCTGTTGAGCATCTCATGTTACTTTCTGTTCAACTTCTTTCAGAGGACTTAAAAATGTTTTTCTTTTGAAGAAGAGGTGTACCACTTTGTATTTCTTTCAGAATTAAGATTTAACAGAATTGTCTGTTTTTGTAACTTGCCTCTTTATTTAACTGCTAAAGTGATATGTTTTCTATGTTTATTGTAAATTTGTTAAACTAAATTGATCCGTTAAAATGGATTGTTTTTGTCTTTATCAGCTATATATCCATTATTGAGAAGGAGGGGCTGGAGATATCACAACCTGCGTTGGACACCAGTAAATCCGAAATTCATCATCAAATTACTGTCCGTGGGAGGAAAGGAGATGTGCACAGGTATATATAAGTTGAATCTGGCTAGCATCTAAAAAATCAGTTTCTTTATCAATAACAAATTCTTTTGTTAAGGAAAATTCATGAATGCATCAATGATCTTTGTGCTTTGGATTAACAGAAGAGTTTACAAACAAAAAGGTAGTGGGGGTTGTTTCAAGAACAGTACTGCACCTCCATGCACAGGGTGAGTTTGTTTCTCTTCGCTACTTGGTTAGATTGGCTTCTCCATTAGACTGGCATTTTTGCTCTAGCTTTTTCTATGTTCGATTGCATTAGCCTTATAATTTACTTTGTTTTCTTGCATTCCTTACTGATCAATATCTATTATCTGCAAACAGAATGGTGCATATGGGATTTATTGGAAATTCATTGATTGGGAAGCATGTTTTACATGATTTGTGCATAGTTTCTTCTGTAGAGAATTTATATTAAGCAATCAGTTTATTTGGACAGATCAAGGAGATCACATCCTAGTTTGCTTGGTCTTCTTCTCTTTTACTTCATTTTTTTTCCCAAGCTTTAGTCCTTGAATATTTCTTTTAATTGATCTGGTATTATTGCTAGTCCTGTCTATTTTACTTGGTTTTCTCCTATTAACATCCTCTGCTCAAATTTGACTTGGTGAAAAGATTTTGACTAAATTGTCTTTGGAATAAAGAAGTTGCAAAACTTCTGTTTTGACTAATTTTTTCCCTACTTTTCCAAGAGATAAGTGAATCATTTATGAGGATATTGATCTTATAGTGGGTCTTCAGTTATTTAGATCATCAACCCTATCAACATCACAAAATGCTCATAGGGAGAGCAAAGAGGAACCTTGTCGAAGGATGTTGAAGTATCTTTCATTTAAGTACTGTAGGAAATGAACTGAAGCATAATGAGTGATGTCAAGGTACTAACATGAATTGGTGAATGATGACAAAATACACCGAGCCACTAAAAAATCCATGGCTTGTTGAATTAGTGAGAGATTTTCATTACTCATTCTCAATTTTACATGAGATTCTAATGGCATGGAGACAACTTTATCATATTCGCCCAATTTTCCTAATGTGCTCGGATGCATATTTGATCTGAGTCTAACGTTGGTTAACATGTGAGAAACTCCAATGCCAAGCAAGATCTGAGTGTACACAAGCTTTTTTCTTTTCAAGGACATGAAACTTAGGGGAAGGGCCACATTCATTACCGTTGTAAGGGTCGGGCTCAAGGTGGTGTGAGGTTGTGAGGCACTATGGTTATTGTCTTCAGTGGCACCTTGTCATGCTGCTTCATGTTACCTAATGGCCATGAGCGTGAGGGACAACAAGGGGAGGCTAAAGTTGCCAGCTACCCTGTCAAGTGGTGCCGCTGATGATGGAGCTTTTCCAACGCGATGAAGTGGTGGGGAGGGAGATGGGTGTTGGCAGTTTGAATTACAGAGACAATGATGGTAGCAGAAGTTGTATTGAATGAACTCTCATAGCTGTTGATGTTGATTACAATGGTGCCGGAAATTTGTTTCATTTTATACTCGTTTAGGAGGAAGAACTTTTATAGATGAAACAATGGTCGATATGTAGCTCTGAATACCATGCAAATAGAGAAGCTCACTTGGAATTTGATTAGGGATTTTATTGATTGAACAGCTTGTTTTACAAAGTCAAGGCATGGTTTCTTTGTAGACAATTTGCAAAAACTAATCTATCTATTTGAACAGATCAAAAAGACCAAATTCTGATTTTGCTTGGTCTTCTTGTTCTTGGTTTTATATTGTCGAACTCCAATCCTTGAATCTCTTGTCTTTTACTTGGTCTGGTCTTTTGTTATTGTCAATCCTATCTATTTTACTTGGTGTCTAGCTTCTGGTCCTTTCTGTTGCTTTGCCGAGCTTAGTTTCAATTTCTCGTTTTGCTACAATGTCTTACAGGTGGGTTGAAATGATGGCTCCAGTATTCTCAAGGACTGCTTGGCGATGCGTGTGGAATATGATCCAGGTTCGCGGCAACACAATTTTCAAATATTTCAAAAATCTTCTATTTTTTAGTCCAGGTTCTGAATCTTTAATCATTCTGCAGAATGACTTAATTCATGCATGGGGCTTGGACATGAAACTTGGTTACTGTGTTCAGGTACTCATTGCCTGTCTTCCAATCTTGTTCTCGGAAAAATTGTTCACACTTTTTTACAGGGCGACAGGAGCAGGAAGATTGGGGTCGTGGACAGTGAATATATAGTTCATTGGGGGATCCCGACACTTGGCCATTTTGACAAAAATAAAGTATGGTTTACCTTCTTTCTGTTATTGCTGAACTTTTTACTGGATCTTCAATCTCCTGACGAAACATAAACTAGGAGTTATCTTACTCCTGAGAAATTTGATTCTATGGCAGGTGCTGACCTGCCTAAACATTGTTTCTTGTATATCGATAGTCCAGTTTGTTACCTTACAAACATTGTTGTTGTGGCTCTCCAGCCTAATACAAAAACAAGCAACCAACCTTCAGCCTTATGAAAAAATGCATCCTTTTCTGGTTCATCTTCAAACGATTGGATCGCCTTGGCTAACCGCATATGATATCTTTCAGGTACCTATTGGATCGTCTAGTATCACCGAACGATCGGCTGTATGTGTTTCTATTCTGACCGATCGATACAATACAAGCTTTCTGTTTAGACGATACTGAAGTTTGTTATCTGTCAAATTATGAACACAAGTCAAAAGTAGAAGTCAGAATGCTATTCATTGATCTTTACTCTTTCTTTCATCAGATAAGGCGGCGCTCCTACGCTGAGCTGAAGATCTTCCAAAGAAGATGGAGAACAGCAGTGGCTAATGATAAATGTTGGATCGATCCATACCCAGAGGCCACAAAGATCAATGGATAACTAATCCTAAAGATATAGTTTTCCTTCTTAGTTCGTTCAATCTGAAACACAGCTTATATACATTCAGAAAGACAGAAGAATTTTTATGATCATTTTATGTTTCAGAAAACTCATACAACAACGATATATAGTGTGAAGATCGTGGCATATTCAAATATTCCACAATATTTCTATCTTCAAAATACTGTTTTTTTTTTTAATCGTCTCAAGAAAAGCAAAAGATTTATATTATTATGTTCTCAATAAAGATGAACCATACAGCTCCACAAGACTGATACAATATTTTTTAAATCAATGGGAAGCTTTACCTAATTAAATATTTTTAAATTTCTATTATTATTAACTAAAGGAATAAATCATGTTGTGGTAAAAGTTTAACCCTAGTTAGGGTTAGAAGAATAGAATAAATAAGGAAGGTTAGGTTAGGGTTATGCAGGGATTGTGAACATTTTTTTTTTTTTGCCTTTTCTGTATTTTTTTTCTGGATTAAGTATTTTGGTATTTAGGAAATATTGGTTGGCTAAAGGTGCTCAAACTCGACCTTAATTATTTTTGAAGAATTTGGGAGGAAATTTTGGCGTCCGCTCGGATCTAGCAATTCCTCCATTTATTCGGATCTTCTCGCAATTTGGTGATCTTTGCTTCCCTTAATTTCTGATCTCGTCTTCTGTTTAATCCACTGTTTTGTCTTTCCCCTCTTTTTTTTTTTTCGGGTTTTCTCTTCTTTTTTTTACTACCGCGTTTGCTCTGTAGTGGCGATCAGGACATCTAGGGTTTGTAGGTTTGAGAGTGAATGGGAATTCGTTTCCACTGTTTGCTAATTCAGGCTCGAGAAGCTCTGCTAATCTTCGCTGTTTAGTGTTTCAGTTGCTCATCTACTTCTTTCCAGAAAGCCTCGGGATCTTGGGGGGAAAACTAGTTTTTTTTACCACGAAGACTCAGTGAAAGAAGTTTTTTGTTTGTTTGTTTCACTTCATTTAGCTTGTCTGTTAGTAATAATGCAAGTTGGTTTTATCTTTGATCTGCTTAGCTGAAATGTGCTTGAGCTCGTCTTCGTTTCCTCGCCAGGGTTTTTTGTTCTCCCTCTATGTAGATCTAGTGTTCTATGGTTCACTGCATGTGTTAATGCTTTGGAATCCCTAGTTCTTTGTTTTCTTCTTAACTGATAATATTCGATCATGTTGCAGGAGAAGATCGATTTTCGTGTTGGTGATAGTACAAGTGTGCCAAGAATTTCACCTTGTCTTTTCTGATTTTTGTTTCTTCTTTTCTTAATCATGATCAACGATTCAATAGGTGTGGAAAGATTGTAGTATGGATTGTAACAAGGAGGAGGCCTTCAAGGCGAAAGAAATTGCAGAAAAGAAATTCAATGCCAATGATATCAAGGGTGCAAAGAAGTCAGCTTTGAAGGCCCAAAGTCTCCTTCCTTCACTTGAAGGCATAAACCAAATGATTTCGACTCTGGACGTTTATCTTGCAGCTGAAAAGAAGATTAATGGGGCGAAGGACTGGTATGCAATTCTATCCGCGACTGCTTCGATGGACAAAGAAACACTGAAGAAGCATTACAAGAATTTATCACTACGGCTCCACCCCGACAAAAACAAGTCTGTAGGGGCCGAAGGTGCTTTCAAACTCATCTCAGAGGCTTGGAGTGTGTTGTCTGATAAGAACACGAAAATGGCATTTGATCAGATGAGAAATGACAATGGCTTTGTTAAGAAAGCTTCTCGACCGCAAAGTGATAGTTCTGTTCATAATACTGCAAATGGTTTTCACTCATTTTCCAACAGCAAGACATCTAACAAAAGGGCTCGCAAGAGCAAAACTGCTGCTCCATCTGCTGCCACTCAAGCTCATTCTGTTAATCCGAATACATTTTGGACATCGTGCAGTCAGTGCAGGATGCAGTATGAATACCTTAGGATATACCTTAATCACAATCTTATCTGTCCAAATTGTCACCAAGCCTTCATGGCCCTTGAGATAGGAATTCCTGGTAATGCAGCAGATTCTTCTATTTGTTGGCCGACCAAGCAGCACCGGCAAAATTCAAACCATAACTACACTGGTAAGAATGGATATACTTCCGAGTCCAGTACTTCGATGTTTCAAAAAACAGGAACTTTGGAATTCCAGAATGGTGCAAATTTTGAGTCTTATAATCATCAAAATTTTCAATGGAGCGCTTTCACAGGATCAACTGGGACTGCCAGTACAACAGATTCTTCATTTCGCACTGCTTATGTAAACCATAAGAAATTTGAAAAAATTAGGAGAAAATATGAGAAGGCAGAAGCAGCGGCTCGAAGGGAACAGTCTTCTCAGACAGAAGTTCATGTCAATAGCTCAGCTGGTGGTTCTGGAAATTATATGACTGGTCAAGGGCAGCCTGCTTTTAAGGTTGGCAGACCGGAAAAGAAGAGAAACAAGACTGACAAAGGTATCAAATATCATGGAAGAGGTGCGACCGAAAATATATCCACTTGCATTGCCCAAGGGGAGGACGGTGGTGCTGCAGTTGACCTTCCTAGATCTAAGATGGCTTCTAGACATAACTCTTTGAAGGAGTTCTCACAAGCTAATATGCGGGATGCATTGATCATCAAAGCTAAGATGACAATTTGTAGCAAGCTAAAAGAATGGAAGTTATCTAAAATAAAGAAGTCGAAAGGAAAAAACCAACTAATGCAGAAAAGTGGTCAAGAAAAAGCCATAGTGAATGGAGATAAAGGTAGGCAAACACTTCCATATGGTTCTAGTGTAAAGGAATCGACTAGTGACCATGATGTGAATTTAGGTGAGAAAGTCCCTAGACCTATACTGATTGATGTACCTGATCCAGATTTCTATGATTTTGACAAGGATCGCTTGGAAAGGATTTTCGAAGGAGACCAGGTATGGGCTACATATGACAGTGAAGATGGTATGCCTCGACTATATGCAATGGTTCAGAAAGTTTTGTCTCGTAGACCTTTCAGTATTCGCATGAGTTTCCTCACTTCTAAGTCCAACCATGAACTAGGACCGATTAA
Organism: Alpinia galanga; assembly: GCA_037177395.1. Lineage (NCBI taxonomy): Eukaryota > Viridiplantae > Streptophyta > Magnoliopsida > Zingiberales > Zingiberaceae > Alpinia > Alpinia galanga. Next base: position 2,251 of record JBAMHZ010146791.1, on the reverse strand, counting down.
CTGGGTAGCCTCTGGATATGCAAAGACATGCGGGGATTTCAGGGTTGGCCGATATCGTATCAGTGACACAGTCAATATATTCTCACATAGAGTTAAATGGGAGAAGGGCTCCAGAGGAATAATTAGAATTCTTCCCTGTAAAGGTGATATCTGGGCCTTATACAGAAATTGGTCTCCAGATTGGAATGAGCTTACACCTGATGATGTGATATACAAATATGAAATGGTGGAAGTCCTTGCTGACTATCAAGAACAATGTGGTGTAACTGTCATGCCTTTGGTTAAAGTTGCTGGTTTCAAAACAATATTCCATAGGCACATGGACCCGACAAAGGTTAAGAGGATCGCAAGAGAAGAAATGTTCTGTTTTTCACATCAGGTTCCTTCTTATCTGCTAACGGGCGAAGAAACTCATAATGCTTTGAAGGGCTGCCTTGAATTGGACCCTGCAGCAACACCTGTTGAACTTCTTCAGGTTATTACTGAAGTAGTGGAAGATGTGAGTGTGCAATTGAATGAACAACAATCAGGTAAATGTTCCTGAATTTGTACGACCAACCTTCAGAATCAAATATAGTGCTCACCACGAACAGAAGAAGAAAAAAAAACAGATTGTGGATTGAAGCATAGTGGAATTTTCTGAAGATTGAAGTCTTATTGATCTTTTAAGTTCCATTTCATCATCTCCTTTTTATGATGGCTTGGACTAGGATGTCAGGTTAAATGGGTCACTCACATATCTTGTGATTGTTTTTTTGTTTGTCTCCATTTAGAGTTTTCTGTGGCAGCTCTTGATTTTCTACGGTCCATTTTCTAATGTCAAAACTTAATTTCACCCTTGGAAGGCCAATCATTCTAGCTTTTCATACTGATTGCATGTCAAAAGTTACAGTCTCAACTAAGTGATTGCTACTGAGAGTCTTAGGATTCCTTCTCCATCTGTTTCCCTTTATCCCATATTTCCTTGCATTTTTTTAGACACCAAGTTTTCACCTTAGTCAGCAAATTTTTAACATTAATATTGTATACTCATTGTGTAGGATAAACACCTCTGCATTTGTTTTTGTACTAACATCTACACAAACAAATCCAAATCCAACATAGCATTCAAAAATGGTTCATGGATGATGCATGTAAAAGCATTCTTAAAATAATCCAAGTGAGTTCTTTTATTTATGCTGCAAAAGTTGAAAGTATTCATCCCAAGTGTTCCTTCACGGCCCGTCCCAAGGTATGAGGATGGGAGATAAATTATAATACTAAATAGCCTTTTAGGTGGGAGAGTTAATTGTCTTGTTGGTGCAATCGATTCAGGTCATAATTGATTATACTAAAGTTGAGCTTGCGTTAAGTTTTGATGTTTGACCATATGTGTCATGATGGAGAATGTTAGAAAGTCCAAGTATACTGATTTGACATGGAAAATCCAAGTATGATTTGACAAGGAAGAAAGTCCGAGTTGGCAATTGAAGAAGTCCAAGTATGAATACTTAGCAAGGAAAGTTCAATATGACGTTGGCAAAAGGAAAAGTCTAAGGGTAGAGTCTTGGTAAGTGAAGGTCCAAGTTGCGACTTGGCAATAAAAAGTCTAAGAACGTGGTTCTTGATGGTGGACACTCGTTAGCATGACTAAGCTGATTGAAGCACCTAAATGCTAACATTAGGGATGATGAGCATGGACTCAGGACATCACTGAGGTGTGAAACTGAGAGAAGTGGTTAGAAGGTTGAGGTCTAGGCTAAGGGGTGGTGAAGTTGCAGAGGCGTGACCTCTTAACACTTAGCATGACTAGGTCGATGGAAGCACTTGAAGGCTAGCGCATGGAGGCGTGAGGCTGATAGAAGTGGCTTGAAGATTGAGATCTAAGCTAAGGGGTGTCACAAGTGTGAAGGGATCACACTTGGAGTGTAAAAATCTGATTTGACGTTTACTAGTTGACTGGTCTTTGGTGTTTGGCACTCAAAAAGTTCAGCACGAGTCGACTCGAGTTTGTGCTCAGGCAGTCGACTGGCTTGGAGGCCAGTTGATTGGTCATGTTTGGCCAAAGCACAGAAGCTCGATTAGTTGACTAGGAAGTCAATTGAGATGTACGACAGTCGACTGGTGATGGACATTAATCGATTAGCCTCACTTATCCTATGTGAATTCATCCATTAGAGAGCCGTTGTCTCACAATGGATATGACTCTAGTCGACTGGTGGGTAAGGCCAGTCGAATAGTAGCAGAGATTCTACCTTTGAAGAATCTATTT
>JBAMHZ010146686.1:0-15424 GCA_037177395.1 Alpinia galanga | reverse complement strand
CATCATCGCGTGCCCCTATGGAAGCCGCAGGGCATCCCTGCAAAGGCCGCGAGACACCGCCACAACACCAGCGAAGGCCGCGAGACGCCACTGCAGCCCCCGCGAAGGCCACGATACACCCTCCATGGCCCCTGCGGAGGCCGCGCGACGCCGTTGTGGCCTCCACGGAGGTCATGTGATGCCGCCACGGCCAATGCGGAGGCCGCACAACGCCGCTGCAGCCCCACGGCCACCAATACCAATGCCGAGTGGCTGACAGAACGATAAATTCCGCCTGTATAGCCCGGCATGGGTTGAGATTTTAAACATTGGACGAGAGTTCTTTTGGCACCATTATAGTCCTAAGTCTCATCTGTCAGGAATCTGGCCTCGTCGGATTCAGTATGCAGGCCAGTATCTATGGGAGGATTGGGCATTATTAGCACTCAAGAGTATAACCCTGCTCTTGTGTAAATGGTGGTGGTCCTATCTATCATGTGAATATAGTTTGAGGAAATGTATAGTTTCTGCAGCCTACTTTACATCTAGAGAATAGATCACCTCTCCAGATCAAGCTTCAAGCATGGATGTATCTTGGAGGTACATTTGCCAGGCAAGAATTTTACTTTTAGCAAATACAAGACAATCCATACGGGCTGAGTTATACTTATAGCACAGTCGTCGTTATGACCATTTGGTGTTAGAATGGTCCTCTCCGGTATCTTATTCTCAGTGTTTGAATCAAGAGTTCTGAATTAATCAACTCGATATAGCTTCACCGACTCTTGGACTTCGTTTTAGTCAACGTGTTCCATGTTTGAAGCTTATATTGTTGATCCAGACAGCGCAGAGTATCCCATAATCTCCTTCACCTCCTGGTACTGCCTGGAGATGACCCATAGATGGGAAATCTTTGATGAAATCAATGTACCTCATACTCAAGTGGGGAGGTATTAAATCTCTCCGACATAAGTTAGTTTGGCATTCCTTTTCCATGATCAAGGTCAAAATTATAACCTGGCTCATTTTAAAAGATAGATTGAATTCAAGGGTTAAGATAAGAAGAAAGTGGATGGCTATGTTAAACTATTCCTATGTCATGTGCCATAGTCTTTTGAATGAATCTACCTCACATATTTTCTTTTCGTATTCAGTTGCAAGAAAAGGATGGATCAGGCTTTCTCCCATCTTTTCCTTGAAATGGACTGGGAGTATGTCTGTGGCATTAGTAAGAACTGTTTCTCTCTAGATGGATTCTCCTCACTTTCACTGAGGCATGTATGTACTTGTGGGTTGTTCGATGAAATTCTGTTTTCCAAGACAACAGATCAAATAGGGCTCAGGTACTTAGTTCTTGGAAGTAAATGCTCTCACTATGGAAGGTGAGGTTGCCAGCTTTTTCCAGGAAGGCCTATTGGGAGGCCCTTCATAAACTGGTATGAATTAATAGCTTTTAAGTGAAGCTGATGCTTAGGCCTGAATTGCTAGGGTGAGAGAGTCCGGTGCTAAATGTCTTAAGGTTCCAATATTTCTATATTTTCGTTCCCTTATCTCAATGTATCAGTAGCCCAATTAATAAAATAAAGTGACACCTAGTTACTCAATATCTTTTTCCCAAAAAAAAAACACACAATCCTATTAATCATCAAAAAGACAAAAGAAAAAACATCAAGGATTAAGTTTGGATCAATTAGTAAATTCAATTACCAACTGCAGAGTACTTGTAAACTGTTTTGGTGAATTTAAAACCATGAATTATAAGCTTCATATAAAAAAATATAGAATAGGATAAACACATTCCTTCTTTTTATGATTTATACAAATCAAAATATTTAATACAATATAATATAGATTTAATATCAAAATATCTTTAATCAAGTAAGATGAAATTTATTCACAAATCCCAACGAAAAAATAAAGGTTCATGTGTCACGCAATTAAAATTTTACCAAGGTTTAAAACTTCGAACCTTACCAGTGTTTCAGTTTTGAATACTATTTTAGTATAGTATTGTACCATGTCAATACGATTTGGATGCTTTTTTAAAATATAAGTGTGTACTAATATTTTAAAAAAACAATTTTGTTAATATAAATGTTCATGTTTGAATAATCAAAATTATTTTTATTTATTAATAAATATACAACACCAGTCAATCCTTTTCATACTAGATGGGATTGGCAATATAAATTTTCTTACGTCAATCTCTTATTATATTATCATCTATATTTAAATAAATTTTATCTTTTTTTATTACTAATTAAGTCATCTAGCTTCCCTTTTCCTTGATTATTGTATATATTTATCATGGTCGCATATTACCTAATTAGAGCATTTATTAAAAAAAAAAATAGTCCGGTGCACGAAACTCCCACCATACGGGGTTCCGGGGAAGGATCCATTGTATGCAGTCTTACTTTGTTTTTTTTTTTTTTTTGCAAAATGCTCTTTTCAGGATTTGAACCCGTGACCTCTAAGTTACAAAGCAGCAACTTTACCGTGGCGCCAAGGCTCCCCTTCAATTAAACCATTTATTGATCGCCTAAATAAATGTTTATATCATTTTAAATGTGTCTCTCAAATATTTCTCTCAATAGGTGCATCCTCGATTTTTTCTTTAATATTCTTTTTTTTTTATCCTATCTATCCATGTACATCTATACATCCACCTTAATATCCTCATATTTAAAATTCTCATCTTCTATTTATGTGCTCCTTCATAACCCAACATTCATCTTCATATAACATAGCAGATTTAACTATTGTTTTGTAAAACTTCCTTTTAAATTTAAGTATTTTATGATCACAAATAACACCTAATGTCCACCTTCATTTTAAACATATTATCAATATTCAATATAAAACATCTCTATAAACACCTCCATGCTTTTGCAAAAAATCCTAAATACTTAAGCTCTCACTTATAAGTATCTCGTCGTCTCCTACCCTAATAATTTCCCTACTATATCTAATACTATTAAACTTCAATTCCATATATTTGATCTTTACTCAAGTAAGCCTAAAAATTTTTAGTTCCAATGCTTTCTACCATGATTCAAGCTTAGCATTTATTCCTTTGTATGTCCGCCAACAACATTTATTATGGAAAATTGTCTTAGATATACATAGTGAGTTCATCCATAACTAGAGTAAGAATATATTGACTTAGAACTGATCATTGGTAAGCTTTGATTAATCCACTTAGAGTCTTCACTCTAGTCATTACATCCTCGTACATTTCTTTAATTATTTCAATATAAATACACTACCACCTTTCTTTTTTTAGAATTCTCCACATACTTTCCTTCGAAACTCTATCATAAGCTTTTTATTTTTTAACCAATAAATATCATATGTAGCTCTTGCTTCTTTTCTCTATATTTTCCAACCAATTGTTAGGAAGGCATAGCTTCTTATTAGTACCCCAAGTGGTTAAGGGGAAGATCGCTAGAATCTCAAAAGGTGAAGCCACGATGGATTTGATGTGTAATCAATTAAGTTAAGTTAGATCTTGCCTTTATGTCTGTTACGTGTGTTTAAGTGTACAGGGACTTAGGAAAACACATAGGTATTGAATAGCTCAAAGTCCGCTGGAGTACGAAGAAGGATGGTATGGGATATCCGAGGGGCTACAAAGGACGAGAAGTACCGGAGACGGTGCAACCTTAGTAAAAGACATATACATGCGAGAAGGAGAGCACGGGAAGGGAGGAGATGGTTTGATGAATGTGAGGAACGAAAAGCTAACGAAAGAGTACTCCGATGGAGCACGAAGAATGCACTGAAAAGGAATCAAAAGGGCTCGGTGCATCTAAGGAACAAAAAGTCAAGAGGAAAATTGTGAGTTGAGTTAAGTGAATTGTACTCGGGACAAGAGTAGGAACTCAACTTAGACAAACTCGATCATAATCAACTTGGGTCAGAATTCCAAGCGACTGAAAATCCAAGCAATACAATGCAATCCAGACGCCCCTATGCATGCAAATTTATCTACTTTGAACTGTACGTGATCTGAGGAATTTACAGATGTGGATGACCAAAAGAGTTCCAAGCGACTAGATGTACATGAAGATCATGAATCAAAGCAAAGGGATCGAGATCTGAGAAAGGTCGTTGGTCGGACCACATGAACCCATTCTGAATGCCTGGAATGGTGTCACATTAGCAAAAGGCAATCTAGGCAAACCTATTCGCAAACAAAAGTGGAAGTCAAGTCAATCGTCTTCTGGATGCTTAGAATAGTGTCACATCAACTCAACAGTCAGATCAAGGAGAAAGCTTTAAGTTCTCTAGAGCTCGAAGTTAGCACACAACACGCTTGAATTGCTTTTGTGATATTGTTCTTATTTGTTTTAAAGTCATCTCCTTGTACCTAATTGAGTTGTAAAGGTTTTTCCACCTCCGGCACTTTATTGAAGAAGAGAAAACTAGTAGACTAACGATCTTGTATATAGGCCTTGGACTAGCAACTCTGAGGATTATGAAACCAAGTAAATATTTGAGTTCTTGTCTTGCTTTATTTATGTTTATGCTTAATCAGTGTGTTTATTCATGCTAAATCATTAGCAAGAGAAAGAAAAAAAATTAATTTGCAAGTATGCTATTCACCCCTTCCCTTCAATGATCTAAAACACTTTCGCACCATGCACCAACACTTCCATCATCGACATTTTAAACACTAATTCAAATTGATTTTCTATCACCTTAGTTTCCTTCTTTAATTTTTTTTCACTCTTTCCCAAAGTTTCATATTATACCTCATTAATTTAATGCCATTATAATTGCATAATTATATACATCTCCTTAGTTTTGTTTTTATACAGCAGATTAAAGTACTAATCATACACTTTTTCCATTTCAATATGAAATTGAATAACATACTTTTTCTAGGCACTTCTATATCTACTTCTATTGAAATATCATCTGATTTAACAGTTTCTCCATTTTTCATCATTCTACTTCTGAAATTTAAAATCTTCGATGAAAAGTTAAATTTCTATACTCCTCTCACCTATTCAAATTTCCTAAGCTAAGTTGGTCATCTATAATTTAATTAAAAAGTTGATAAACATGTCTCTTCCATTGCTCCTTTATTTCCTCATCCTTCATTAGTACCCTATTGGATTCATTTTTTAATACATTTTATTTGAATAACATCTATTATGTTTATCTCTCTCACTTTAGCTATTCTATAGATGTTTCTTCCCTTTATTTTGCACCAAGTTGTTGATACAAGCATTCATAAGTTTCATTCTTACACCACTCACCGTTTTTCTCTCTTTCTTGTCTATTACATATTTTTTAAAGTTATCTTCATCTTACAAGTGTACAATAAGTTATAAGTCATATGCTTTCTTTTTTCCTTCAATTTCTCCTATACTTCCTTATTCCACCACTTTATTTAGTGGTGTCCATCCTCTTAACTCACCGAATACGCTCTTAGCTATTATTTTTAAATTTAACGTGATCTTATCCCATGTTGTATTTAAGACGCCTACCCTCTCCATAAAGATACTTTATTTTTTATCATTTAACTTTCATCGCTTGATATTTTTCTTCTCCTAAGATTATACTTGAAGTGTGTATCTAACACCATTAACTTATATTAGGTAGTTAAGTTTTCTCCACAAATAATCTTACAATCTTCAAAACTTTTTCTATCCCTCTTCTTGACCATAAAAAAGTCAATTTCCAACTTATTGTTTTCACTTTTGAAAATAACTAGGTGTTTTTCTCTTTTCTTAAAAAAACGTGTTAGTTATTATAAATTCATACGCTATTGCAAAATCTCGTATAGTTTTTTCCTCTTCATTTTTTGTTCCAAAACTTTAGCCTCCAAGCACCCTATCATAATACTTATTTACTCCTATTAAAATTCTCACTCATATTAAAATTATTATTTTTTTAAAAAAAATTATACTACCTTATTTAAATCTTCCCAAATCTATGTTTAGTATCTTTATCTAATCCTACTTGAGGTACATATATTCTAATTACATCAATACTTTCTTTTGCTACTACTATTTTGAGAGTTAAAATTCAAACTCACATCCTACTCATATTACTTGTCACATTCTACAATAATCCCTATATCATTTCTTATTTTAATCTTAATAATGTATCATAATTTAAAACTTGAGTCCTTTATTATTTTTGCTTTCTCCTCTACTCATTTTATCTCTTGTAAACACAAAATATTATTTCTTCTCATAAACATTGTATTAACTACATCCATTGATTTACTGATGAATGTTCTTACGTTCCATGTGTCAATGCAGGTCGAGCCAAAAGTGTCCAGGCAACCTGATATAGGTCCGAGCGACACTCGTCTAGGCAACCGAAAGCAAGTCCAAGTGACCTAAACTAAAGGTTATCACTCTGATTAGGATAATTACTGACGTGACAAATAGAATTTGGTGTTGGGCCATCGGAAGACTATGTCATTAATAATTTTTAGGAGGTTATCTGATGGAGGCAAATACGTAGTCTTCCGGGTGACCCAGGCAACTTGAGATGAGATAAAGCTTGCTGATCGAGTAGAGGATAACAGCTGAACTAGGAGCGAACGAAAAGGCTTTCAGCCGCTCGATATACCTGATATAAATACAGGTAAAAAGTGGCCCCTCAAAACATTATTTGATCAGTCGCCGGCATTCTAAAGTGTTATGCTCATCCAAGGTCTTCATCAAGTAGCTCTACTTTAGTTTTGGTATATTTAATTTAGCTGCCTAGTTTTATATTTTTATATTGCTTGTATTTAATTACTATATTTTTCATTAGATACATTCTTGTATCAACTACTTGTATAAGAGATTTGTCCACCTCCGAAGTATTCTCGGGAAGGAAAAAATATAGAAGGATTTTTTATGGCTCAATCCACCTAGTGAATCACTAGATCATAAAATAGCAATCCTAAAGGTTACGAACCACGTTAAATTCACATGTCACTATACTTGTGTTTACTTATTTTCCACTGTTACTCTAATTGTTTTAAATTAATTACTATCTTTTAAAGCGATGTTTACTCCCCCCCTACCCCTCAACATTATTCCCTTGATGTTACAATTAGTATCAAAGTGGGTTGAAATGATAGTAAGCTAAAGAGGTTTTGATGTTGCATATCTAGGCTAAAACCATACCCCGATAACTTACCTAGTGCACTTGATTGAGTTGATCTAGTTGAAGCAACCTCAATCTACTTTGAGCTAATTTGAGCAAAGTTTAGTTTAGGTGATCTGTGCTTACTATTTTAAGAAGGTTATGTCCAAGGTGCATAGCAACCTTAAGTAGATCCATTGTGATTCATCATTGTCTAGAATTCTATCCTAAAAACTCTTGCTTGGAGATCCAAAAGATAAATTTGAATCTAACATAAAATCTAATCCACACTTAAAGAGTTGGGCACAAATTGATTATTTTCAATTTTTTCTCTTTAAAAACAAACTTAACCACTTTTATTGTAATTATAATATTTCTGTATTATTTGTGCTACTTACCTAAGAACATTGAAAGATATCTTTTAAATCTTGGAGAAATTTTCTTTGATGACCCTATAGGAAGGTTATAGCACCACCAATCCTCCTCTCTTCGATAGCAATAATTTTACTTATTAAAAAGGTAGAATGGAGTATTATCTCATGAATGAAATAAAAAATTAAATTATAGTAAAAAAATGATTTATTCTATCAAGAGATAAAAGTGGTCATCTCTTAAGCCTTGAAGCTTAGACAAGTGATATCAAAAAGAAAATACAAGCTAATGTCAAAACCACAATTACCTTACAACGTGGACTAATTCAAGAACTTAGCAAAGTTTGACCATTTCAAAACACCAAGGAGCTATGGGAGAAGCTAATTGAGTTTCATGAAGAAATAGTTGACTCAAGAACCGCTAAAAGAGACCTGTTACTAAGTCAAGTCCAGAACTGTCAGATGAAAGAAGGGGAGTTGATGAGCCACCTTCACGATAAAATTAAAGAGTTTGTCAATAGACTTTATGCGATTAGAAAACAAGTTGAAAATCATGACCTGATAAGGTATGCTCTAAAGGCATTTCCTCAAGCTACTTTATGGACATCTATATTAAATGCGTATAAAAAATCTAAAAATTTGTCTAATATTAAATTAAACAAACTTTTTTTTGAATTTGAATTACATGAAAAGCTAACCTTGATCTTCAAGAAAAAGGTATAATTTTGATTGTAGGTAAAACTGAAGCAATGAAGCCTAAGTCAAAGTAAAAAATTAAAGTTCATTTGAGCCCGAGTCTAAACCGTGTACCAATGAAAAAGGCATATCTTTAGAAATTACCAACATAGTGAAAAAGATGATGAAGAGAAAGAAGATCAAGAGAGGAGTAAAAATGAAAATTCAAAAGAAAAACCAAACGAACAAGGCAAGCATACGATGCTTCGAGTACAATAAGAAAGGACACTATAAGTCCAAATGCCCTCAACTAAAGGAAACAAAGAAGGAAGAGAAACCAAAAAAGTAAAGAAGAACGAAAGCACTTAAAGCAACCTAGGATGAATCATCTTCAAAAGAATCAGACTCTCAAATGAGTTAACTTATAAGGTAACAATCCTTTAACAGAAAAATTGTATGCTACAATTGCTTATCTAACTAAGGCTTTAGCTAAGTCTAAATCCAAAGTCAAGTCACTTCTTAAGTAGGTCAAAGACCTTAAGAGGGAAATTTATAGAAAAGGTTCAATGGGAAGCCTTAACTCAAGTGTCGCAACTTAATGAAAAAGATTCTATTTTGAAAACTCAAGTTGAAGAGTTAAGATCAATATTGGAAAGGTTTACACTAGGCTCCAAGAACTTAGACATGATACTTGGATTTGAATGTGTTGTATACAATCAGACTAAATTTGAATTTAACTTAAGTCATAAACATGTCATTACAATAACAACAGCAACAACCAAGTGTTATTCTACTAGGTGGGATCGGCTATATAGATCCTTCTACTCCATCGGGCTCTATTTCCTATTGTATAATCATCTATACTTAAATAAAGTTTATCTTATTTTATTATTTTTAACTAAGTCTTTTTTAGTCTTCCTCTCCCACGTTTGATGTGTGTATTTATCATAGTTTCACATCGCCTAACTGGAGCATTTATTAGTCGTCTAAGTACATAATTGTACCACCTTAAACGTGTCTTTCAGAATTTTAAGTACGTGACTGTACCACCTTAAACGTGTCTTTCAGAATTTTTCCTCAATAAATGTAACTCTAACTTTCTCTTTAATGCTCTCATTTCTTATTTTGTCTATCCTCGTATGTTCACACATCTATCTTAACATTCTCATCTCTGCAACTCTCATCTTCTGCTTATGTACTCGAATCGTAGCCCAACATTCAACTCCATATAACATAGTACGTCTAATTGTCATTTTATAGAACTTCTCTCTAAATTTTAGAAGTATTTTATGATCACATAAAACACCCGATGCACTCTTCCATTTCAATCATACTGCTTATATTCTATGTAAAATATCTCTTTCAATTCTTCCATTGTCTTATAAAATTAATCCTAAATATTTAAAGCTCTAAGTTCTAAACAACTCATTATCTCCTATCTTAACACTTGTCTCATTACGTCTAACATTGCTAAACTTAAACTTCATATATTTCATCTTTACTCTGCTAAGCCTAAAACCTTTCACTTCTAATGTTTCCTGTCATAATTCTAATTTAGCATTCACTCCTTCATATGTCTCATCTACTAAAACAATATCATTTGCAAACAACATGCACCATAATACTATATTTTGCATGTGTCCAATGAGTTAGTGTATGAGTTGTGTAAAAAGATAAAGATTTAGAGCTGATAATTGATGTAACCCTATCTTTATTGGAAATGTTTCAATTAATCCATCTGAAATTTTCACTCTAGTTGTTATTTTTTCATATATATCCTTAATTAGTTCAATACATGTCACACTAACATCTCTCTTTTCTAGTATTCTCATATAATTTTTCTTCCTCTATTATAAGTTTTTTCCAAGTCAATGAATATCATATGTAGGTCTTACTTTTGCTCGTGATACTTTTCAATTAATTAACAGAGAAGATGTATAACTTCTATTATTGACCTCCCATGCATGAACCCAAATTGATTTTCGATAATTGTAGTCGCCTTCCTTAATCTTTTTTTTATTACTTTTTTTTTAAGTTTCATTGTATGACTCATTAGTTTAATACTCTTATAGTTTGCACAATTTTATATGTCCCCTTATTCTTATATACGAAATAGAAAAGAAAATGATTGTATTAAATATAAGAAGGCTTGGGTTCTCAAGTCCTACTTATAGTTAACAAGGTTAGACTTGATTCTTTTTAGATATCTAAACATTATGTTCATTATGTAAATGTTAACTCAATAAAGAACCATCATAAACCTATGAAAAGGATTATAGAAAACTTCAATTTAGGGGAGTCAAAGTTAACTAAGTTAAATTAACTTTTGAAGTTAGTATATATCTGGACAACCTTCACATCTTACAAGCATATCATGATTAATTGTTTATGTATTGAGCCACATAGATAAGCGTAAGATGCAAGGAATCGTCCCTTGGTTGTAGATGCTTATTACAATGCATTAACATGAACCAAGATATTAAACTGAATTGATCATTTTGGTGGCAAACCTATTGATAGCATACGTCTCATAGGGCATCAAGCTGGAGACTTGATTGGACATTAGAAAAAAAGATTTCAAAGTTGGTTTGAAGACATATTTTTCTTAGAAATTATTTTTGAGTGACAATCCAACATCATTGTTTGATTTAGAAAAATTTGGGTTCTAGTGGTCTAGAACCGTTAGGAGAGACCTACAACTTAGGGTTAGGGTTCTAAACGTCAAAATTAGGGTTTTACTCTGCTAACTAGATTTTGACCATTCCATTCACCTAGACCTAGACGATTAAGGTAATAAATAGGAGTTGATGTTAACAGATAAAATTTTAAAATACGGGCAACCAAAGTTAGACTCTAAGCGACCACAACACAGGTCATGAGCACCTATTACGAAAAGACGCCTCCAGATGCCCAGAAGCCCTTTCGGTTGCCCAGACCACCTTTATATAAACAAGTCAGAGCTCCAATTGCCCTCACACCTTCAAGGTCACACCTCAATCTTAGCCAGATTCTAGCCCAATCTAAGGAACTTCTAAGCTCAAGTCTCCCAAGTTTCCAACTTTTCATCTTCATTATGCCTCAATAACGATACCTAAACCATTGTTTAATTTTTCATCTGTTATTACTTAGTTAATTTATTTCTAATAATTAGTATTTTTCTTTAGTCCAAAATAATAAGTCACTAAGGCTAATTCCTCTCAGCTTCCTAATTTAGACCCAGGTTCTCATTAGAGGAACTTAAATTTATATCCAAGACTTGTGCCCATACATGCTAAAAATCTCAGTAGGAAATTTTTCAAATATCATTGTCATGGTATTGTTGAGATTATTGACTATTACGATTTAGGTAACTTAGTTTACCATATATAGTCTATTAACCTAGACTATTGTATTGAATTTTATAACAATCTAGTTAAGATTGATGACCTCACATACACGATTAGAGTTGGAGGTCAGGATATTATTATTACTTCTAACGTACTTATGGACCACTTAGGATTCAGTCCCTCAACCTCCACTTTTTATTACTTTCCCATCTGCTCTTTGACTTTGCCTGACCTACTCCTCATTACTTTAGATATTACGTATTCTTATTTCTTTGAGAGTCAGCACACTCCCACAGTCACCACTTTCAGCTCTACTCGTCTTAGAGCTGCTAATTAAATTTTGTATAGAGTTATTGTGGCATGCATTTTACCAATTAATACCTAAGGATTTAACTGTGATTAGACCTTTTTATGTCTTCATGCTTCACTGCGCATCAGATGTTAGATATTAACCTTATTTTGCATATTTTTCACCCTATTATCTATCATTCTGGTATAACCACTAATAGTAGAGTTCATATGTCATGTTGCCATGTCATCACATTTCAGTTAGCTACATTAGAGGTCAATGTCTCTATAGGTAATGTTAAACCCTATCAGATTTTGATAAATTAGGTCATAAGCAACTCCCATTAGCTAAGTTGGAATTAGTGAATAAGGTCATAATTTGGAAGTATAGCAGTTAGGCTTAGGATGACAACAAGAAGGAGAAGTTAGACTTTGATATCACTAATTAATCGTTTGACGTATGTTTGTTTCACTTTCATTTCACGTATGTTTGATAATTAATCGTTTGATATCACTACCGTCTCCTCCACTTTCATTTCACGTATGTTTGTTTCACTTCGAGCATCATTCCCTTTACAAATTCAATTAAGAATAAGGTTTTGAAATAGTGAGAAATGTAATCTTAAAAAAAAAAGAAATTTAAAGTTTTCCAAATCAGAAAGGATTTCTAAAATTTTTCAAAATTTAAAATTGAAATTTACATTTCTTTTGAAGACTTGTAAAAGAATTCATCTTGCAAATTCTGCTTTTCAAAATGATTGCAATAATCGTTTGAAGAATGTTTTTAAAAGTTATTTTTAAAAGTACCTTGTTATAAAAATGTGAATTTTTTCTAAGTTTCTTTATCAAACATTTGGTATGTATTTCTGTTGGTGCTGAAAGCATCACAAAATCTATATGATGTATGAAACAAAGTTTAAAGTGTACAGGTGCAGAATCTTGACATGTGAAGTCCAGATATGGAATCTGATAGAGGAAGTCCTAGAGGTCCTAGAGAGATAAAGTCCAGATGGAAATCTAACAGAGAAAGTCCTGGATGTCCCAAGTAGGTGAAGTCTAGATGGGAGTTGGGTAAAGAAATCCTGGAAATCTCAAGCAGGTGAAGTACAGATGGGAGTCTGGCAAAAGAAGTTCTAAGAACCTAGGCAGGTGAAGTCAGGAGGTACCAGGCAGGTAAGTTTCAGAAGATAGTGAGAAAGAGTCACTATTTCTGATAACATGGTAGACTCAAGCTAGGTGTCAGTCTAATATTAGAGTGAGGCGACTGAGTTGCTATAAAGTCATACATTTTGTATTCCTATATGATGCAAGACTCAAGTTTCAAATATCTGAATCAAAAGGATACAAGCGCCTCTATCTTTTCCAGGGGGTCAGAGGTCCGAGCAACCAGATTGGTTTCAACCGATCGAAGTTCAGATTCAGGTCAAGTCCAGATTCAGACTGATGTAGCACTTAGGGATTGGTTGGCCATGTTGTTTGCCATGTCAAATCCAGTGACCAGAAGGAGTTCAAGTGATCAGAGGGAATAAAGCACAACTGAGTAGAACCGATCAAGTTCTACCGAGAATTTGCCAAGTCATCATTCAAGCACCTGGAAGGAATTCAGGCCATCAGAAGTGGATGAAGGTCGAATGACTCAGGATCGAAGTCGTGCTAGAGGCGCCCGAAAGGGCTTTTTATAAAAGCAAAGTCAAGCAGCAACTTCAAACAACTCAAAAATCCTAAGCATCACTAAAAACACTTGAGCAAGCTGCTCTTCTCCACTTCTATGGCAAATTGGTAATTATTGGTATATTTATTTTGTCGTCCTTTCAATTTTACTCATATTGTACTTAATCTTGTATACATATTGTGTAAGAGATTTCTCCACCTCTAAATTTTCTAAAAAGAAAAAAATTAGTGAGATTGCATTCGACTGATCCACGTGACAACGGATCATAGATTGTGGACTAAAAATCAAGAGATTGTCGAACCACATTAAACAATTGTATTGACTTATTTTTTTGCTACATATTCTAGATCATTATTATTCTGTTTGAATTTTGGCTTTTGGTTTGACTTACTATTTTCTTGATTTAACTTTCTTGTTTACTATAATTTGTTTGGTCAGTTTATTTACTATTAGCTCAGTAATTAAAATAACGATATTCAGCCCACCCCCCACCCCCCTCTATTATTCCTTCGATCCTATCAATTTCTTTCAAATTTCAGCAATTGTTTGAAAATGCTTTCACAAAATTTTTGAAAGATGACTTTGAAAATTATTTCTTCCTCTATTACCCCGTTTTGAAGTATGTCAAAAGAGGAAAAGAAAAGAATTCAAAGTTATTAAATTATTCAAGGGGAGAATATAATATTTACCCAAGGGGAGAATTTTATAAAAAAAATTAAAAATATTGACAGAAGAAAAAGTTGCATTCATCTTCTGTATTTATTGCATTCTTTCGTACTTATTGCATTCTTTCTATCCATTTCTCCTAATTTTAAACATGTTGCAAACATAAAAAATGAGAAGATTATTAGCGCAGACAATACCACATGGTTGAACCTATATTTAGATGCATGATAAAAGAATTTAAAGTTAAATTGCATATGTTCAAATGTCTGCCAAGTGTGTTGGTATAAAAAATTTAACAAGAAAAGTCTCAGTGGATCAAATGACCAGACACCAAACAAGAAAAGCCCTCATTGGATAAGAGGACCACACACCGGACAAAGGAAGTTCAAATGGGTTGACGAATTAGACATTTAGCAAGTCAAGGACTAAATGGAAGAAGCCCTACGACTAAACACCAAGCAAAAGAAGTCCTGATGGGTCAACAAGATGGCAAGGTAAGTTCTAGATAACTAAGCAAGATAAGTCCAAGAGAGAACCTTTTGGCAAACAAGGTTATGAGAAAAATTCTCCACTCTGAGACAAGGGTAGACAGGTAACTAGGCACAAATCTCACGGAAAAACCAATCAAAGTTTGGAAGTCAAAGTGGATAGTGGTAACCGTTTGAACTTAATTATGATATGACATGCTCTTTATACTAACTATGTTCTGTAGATAGGTAACTCGAGTTAACTAGGCGGACTAGGAGGGTCCGGGCGACCTAAAGTAGACTTAAGTGACTGCCTAGGCAATCAAAAGAAGGTCTAGGTGACCTGAACTGGAGGTTATCGCTTCGATCATAATATTTACTAACGTGGCAGATAGGATTTGATTCCAAGCAACCAAAAGACCAAGTTATCAATAATTTTCGAGAGATTATCCCATGGAAGCAAATAGGATTTGTTCCAAGTGACTAAAAGACCACATTATCTATAAATTTTAGAGGTTATCCCATAAAGGCTAACACGTAAGCTTCCAAATGACTAGAAGCAAAGTTTAAAATCTCGATCCGTATGGGACGATACGGACAAAATTTATCATTCTGCTCGGCACCAGTACAGGCGATACCGATGGCCTCTAATAGCTGCGGTGGCCTAGTGCAGCCTCCGTCGGGGCCTTTGCGGCCTTGCACGAGGCAGTCGGGGCCTCATACGGGACCGCAGCGGCCTCGCACACGGCCACAGCAATCGTGGGAGCCTCGTGCAGGGCCGCAATGGCCCTCAGCGGGGCTGTGATGGTTGCAAGCTAACTATAGGCAACTAATAATTTCAATCAACTATGCAAACTATAGTTTCGATAAAATAAATAAAAT
>JBAMHZ010146364.1:0-15428 GCA_037177395.1 Alpinia galanga | reverse complement strand
ACCCATTGACAACCGAACCAATCTGCCAAACAAGCCTGAGGATTGGAACATTGATGAAAAGAAGAAGGCCCAGATTGACAACAAAGCACTTAATACGTTATAGTGCGGGCTAACTAAGGAGGAGCTCAACAGAGTTGGTCCCTTTGAAACAGCAAAGGAACTCTGGGACAAGCTGGTGGAACTGCACGAAGGATCCTCACAATCCAAGGTAACCAAGCGAGATCTCCTTCTAAATTCATTATTTAATATCAAAATGCAGGAAGGAGAAACAGCAAGCCAACTACACGCAAGGATCCAGCACATCCTGAACGGGCTACACCTTATTGGACACCAAATGGAGAATCGGGACATCGTAAGGTATACATTAAATGCATTTCCTAGGAATACCTTGTGGGCATCAATAGTAGATGCCTACAAAATTTCAAAAGACTTGTCAAAGGTAAAGTTAGATGAATTATTTTGTGAATTGGAATTGCATGAACAAACTAATAGTGTCAAAACCGAGAAAGGTGTTGCTTTTATTCCAGGATGAACAAAGGAGAACAAATCCAAGACCCAGATTAAAGAAGATTCAGAATCTGAGTAAAACATAGATTCAGACAAAGAGGAGCAGATAGTGAACATGGTCAGCAGAAGGTTCAAGAGAAACAAATGATTGACAAGCTAGCCCCATAGGCAACACCCTTCTTTTAAATGGGGTTTGATGGCACCGTTCAACAATTCGTTGCTCGAGGCTAACCCCCACTCGAGATGGGCTTTGACTTACTAGATTGCTCTGCAGCCTTGGCCAAGTATTCTGTAGAGGCTTTTGACTTGTAACTTTTATACTTTTACTATGTCATGATCATATTCAAGATTAATGCCCGGTCTAAGCTGGGCCACCTAACAACATCTCTCTTCACCCCGCTTATGCTCGGTCACCACCCAGTATTCTGGCTAGATCGAAGACTTACAAACTGTATTGGCTGAGCGCATTCACTTCTCCTTCCTTCTTCCCCCCTAGTTAAGGAAATCTGTGTACACCCATGTCAGATTGAAGGCCCAAGGGAAACTTCGGTTGGCCAGAGTGTGAACATCTTTTTTCTCCACTTCATCGCTAGTCGGGAGAACCACCAAGCACTCGAATTGGACCGAGGACTTATGTGTCATCTTGGCAAAGCTGAGTGACTACTCCTCTTCTCCCCACTTCACCGCTAGTTGGGAGAATCACCAAACACTCCGGTTGGATCGATGACTTACGAGTTGCCTCGCTGGGCCAAGTGACTATCCCTCCCTTTGCTTCACCACTAGTCGGGGGAACCTCCAAACACTCCGACTAGAATGAGGGTTTATGAGGATGCCTCGGTCGAGATGAGTGATTACTGCTCTCTTCGCTTCACTACTAGTAGGGGGAACCTCCAAACACTCCGATCAGATTGAAGGCTTACGAGTCGTCTTGGTCGGGCTGAGTGACTACTCATCTCCTCCTCGCTTCACCACTAGTTAGTGGAACTATCAATACTTTAGTCGGATTGAGGGCTTATGAGTCACCCCAAGTGACTACCCCTTTCCTCGCTTTATCACTAGTTAAGGGAACTATCAAACACTCCGATCGGACCGAGGGCTTACGAGCTGCCTCGGCTTGGTTGAGTGATTACTCTCCTCTCTACTTCACCACTAGTCTAGGGACCATCAAATACTCCGATCGAATTCGGGGCTTACGAGCCGCCTCGACTGGGCTAAGTGACTACTCCTCATCGCTTCACCACTAGTCAGGGGAACCACCAAACGCTTCGGTCAGACCGAGGACTTACGAGCCGCCTCAGCTGGGCTGAGTGATTACTCTCCTCACATCACCACTAGTTGGGGGAATCATCGACAATACTCCAGTCGGACTGAGGGCTTACAAGTCACTTCGGTCAGGCTGAGTGATATCCCTTTCCTTTCCGCTTCACCACTAGTCTGGGGAGCCACCAAAGACTTCGGTTGGACTGAGGGCTTACAAGCCACCTCAGTCGGGATAAGGGACTGCTCTCCTTCCTGCTTCACTATTAATTGGGGGAACTATCAGACAATCCGGTCAGAACACCTCACATAGATCTTCAAAAGAAGCCAAGCACCTCGACCTAAAAAATTGAAACCAATTCTATGCCAATTTCATTAGGGTGGTGACGAACACTTGACATTTAATATTATGTGAGTATTGATTTAAGAGTGTTGCATTCTTGAATTTGTATAGATGCTTCTCAGGGTCCATTGAACCGTCATAATCGCCTAGATTAGAATAAAAATTAGAGTGGAATCCTTCTAGTAAGATTTCTTTGACGAAGGGAGTATGTCTTCGTTGCACTTTCTCTATCACCGACTGGTTTTCTTCATGCTCCTCGCAAATGAAATGTAGAACAGTCTGGACCAGCCGTAGACGTATTGTCTCCTTCACCTACCTTCCCTTCATGGTGATCTGGAGCAGGGGGAATAGGAAAAACTTGCTCCCTCAAACGGGAAGGAGCCCCTTCTTCTCCCTGCAGATTTAGCGATGGACAACTGGTCCTCCCGCTTCCTTAGGCCAGTGCATCCTTCACTACCCTTTGAATGATCACGGTCAACTAACCACGAGTTAGGATTATGGGGGCCTCCTCTGAAGCGGAGGTTGAAGAAGGGACTTCTCGTGACTGTATTCTCAACGTTTTCGCTTAAAGTTTTCATAGAAGGTGCCAATGATGTGGTCTATTGTTAACCCTCTTTTGTCAAGTCTTCTCGTGAGATACTATTCGTTTTGCCGTAGCAAGATCCTGTTAAACTCAACATAGGTTAGAGGGCGCCAGTGCTTCAACAATGTCCCTTCGATGCCTAAGGCAGATAGATAGGAAAGGAAAGTAGAATGCTAGTAAAGCTTGATTAGTTGAAATTGCAATCACCTTTTTCCCATTCACCGACCTCCTTCCTCACGCTACGCCTGACCTCTACTTCCACACGTTTCCTTTCTTATGTGGCCATCTCCGTGCACTCCCCTCACCACTTTTATTTCTGCATTTCCTTCATAAGTGACCACCCGCTAGCCATCGCCCCTTTATCGCCATCCCCCCCTTTGGCCAAGTATTCTAGGATAGGGGTCCCCCCTCCTTTATGACTCGACTCCTTGTTGTCTTGTGGACCTAACTTTTTTGAATCCCGACTCTTGAGATCTCGAACTCCTGACTCTTGAGTCCCCGCCACCTACTATGCTTCTTGAGCCAATCACTCGGGTATCTGGTCTGAGACATGTCTTACCGGTATCAATATCTGTTTAACATTTTGATGACTACACTACTTGGCTGAATCAAATTTGTAAGAATATTTATTTCGCTTGTTTTGCACTCAGCCCAAAATGCTAAAATTAGAACGATACATAGAAAAGATGTTTGAAGTCAGGAATCATAGTGGTGCCACCAAACAAATTTGAACTGGTAAATCATGAATTCATTCAATACCTAAAGGCTATAAAATTCATTAAACTTCCAACTTACAGTGCAGCATTCAGCTACAATTGCAGCCCTTATTTTTCAAGGCAAAAGACAATTCCTAATATGCACAGATATAGCTCATATGTAGTCAATCTAAATAGTTGTAATTTATAGCTCCTACCAGTGGGTGTGTTGCAGTGGTAAAATATTCAGGAGAACAAATAAAAGGATTAGAATTTTAATTCCGCTGGGGACGAACATTTTGTACTAGCCTCTAAGCGTGGTATATAAATTGTGTTCCAAATTTATTTGGTACGGTGACAAAGCTAATTTGCTTCTCTTAAATGTTACATGGACCATAGACAGTGAATTACTTTAACAACGTCTCAAATTAAGGAAATATATTCTTTATCATCACCTGAACGTTATGCTCCTTTACAGCAGAAGGATTTCTTGATCCAAAGTCGTTTGATTTCAGATATATCCGCCATTAAACAGAATGCAAGCTCTCATACCTTAAAAGCTTTAGCAGATATCTCCCATCGATGCGATGTATGGATGCTTCAAAGCATCCTGGCGAGGCATTCTAAGTAGTGTTCCAATGTACATCTGCAGTTCACGAATATAGTTTTTCTTTCTTATAATTGGGCATGGTTCAGTGCTATTCTTATTTATATGCTTAGAACTTGGGAATATTGTAGACCATTAACATGGTTTTCAGTTCTGCACCTTTGAATTTCTCAGAAAATTGGACAATGCGACCAAGCTTGCCATCTTCACTAGTCCATTATCTGATGCTCGGCTTACGAAAACAACTGCAGTATTCAGTATTGCATAAATCAGTAAATACAAGTAACTGAAATCATTTACCTGTGACGCACGGGGACGCATGTGCCAATTGCCTAACTGCATCTGTTGTACCCTGAAACCAGTCCATCCTTGTTTCTCCAGGCTTCTGTGTAGCTGCTAAAACCTGTAGACCAAACTCTCAAACTAGGAAACCCTAAACAGTTTCCCTATAAAGCTACTTGAAAAGGGCTTGATTTTCGGTATTTATAAAGCAAACATGGTTATGATTTGATCCTCACTGCTGGAGTGACCCTTGTATTAGTGAGAGGAAAAAGCTGACTACCACTGCCACCTCCAAATATTATGGAAGCCACGCTCTTCGGATCGGCTGTTCGATTTCCAAACATCGGTGGTGCCGGAAAAACCTAGAATTGAATTGAAATCTTAGCAAACCATAAACAGATTGGAAGGCACAGCCAATTTCAAATTAACAGAAGAAGAAAGAAAAATAATATCGAGGGAGATTTTTTACTACGAAAACCTGCTTCAAATTTCATAGTTCCGTACTCGCCGTGGTCTCCTGGTTGACATCTCAAGTAAGAACAGCCAATGCAAATCCAGTGGTAATCCGGGCACCAAACGAGCTCCTCCTCTTCAACTTCTTCGGACAACCTCCACTCGCCTCGCCTCAAATTCCAGTTTCGATACTTCTCCACTTGGCGGGGCCGAAGCATGGATTCACCTTCAATCCCAAACCGCAGTCATCCATGGCGGCTGCCATTCCCGGCCCAAACAACAAAATGGGAAGAACTTCAAGATCCATTTAAAAAAAAAAAATACACACACACACGACCTTGTGAAGAACCCACGGTGAACAGATGCAATTCGAGAGTGGATGTCGCATGGTGACAAGGTGCGGGCAGAGGAGCAGGGTCTACTCGGATAGGTGCGAAGGAGACGTAGCAGAAGCCATGAAAGCTCTAGCGATAGTGGCAATCGGCATGTGATCAGTCACGTTATAATCAGCTCGCCCGCTGTGACTGACTCAACTCCTTTTGTTTGTTCTCCGAATCTATGTTCGTACTCGCAGACTCTTACTTTCTTCTCAATTTTCGATAGCATGAATCCAAGAATTTAAGGGCGTAAAATCTAAACTGCCATCACTGTGAAGTGTTAACCTCCTCACCTCGTCGATCAAACGACAAACTTGCAGAAAGAGATTTTGATGAGATCCAGATTTATCCATTCTAATTTCCATCGGATCATTAACCTTCGTAGAGCACCTGCAAAATAACCGGCAATCCGCACGTTGACTGGAAGACAACACTGGTTTCTCCACTTGCGTATTCCATGGAAAACAGAAGTATTGCGTATTATGATTTAAAAAAAAACGAATAAAAATATCTCAAAATAGTTCGATAATATCTGCACATCTACCGCGACATTACATTAAAATAGTCTCACCACTATCCTGTCAGATTAGAAAAATCCATGCAAAATGTCTCCATCAGGCCTTATGACTAGCGCGACAGTAAACTTATACCAGAGAGCAAGATCAATTCTCGAAAGTTGTAAGTCTTCTCGGGATGCCTATCCTCCTATCATGTTAGCTATTGGTTAGACACAAAGTGCTTCTCGTAATTTACTTTTTCCATGTTAACTATGGAAACGATTGGCGGGGACAAGAAAAATCCATGCAAAAAATGAGAAAAATAACGATTCTTAGTTTGTGGGTTAATGGCCCATTATAATATATGGGCCGACCCATCCTGATGTAGTAATTGGTGATCTTGCTTCTCCTCGAACGGAGCCACGGAACAGCACAAACTACTCCGCACGAGAAATGGCAACGGCGGCGGGCAGCCCTTCGTGCTCCACTCGGACCGCCGCCGCCGCTAGTAGCTTCTCGCGAACCGTTTCTTCTTCGATGGCATCACACCACGCGCCGTCGAATCCTGGTGTCAAGATCGGTCCCAATGGCACCGCCTTCGTCTCCTCTGGAATCCCTGATCTCGATAGTACTTTCATTATTCCTGTCCCTTCTCTTTTGACTTGAAGTTTTAACAATTGATTTAGGGTTCCCCCGATAATCTGTGTACTGTTGTTGCAGGAATCCTTGGCGGCGGGTTCCTTCTGGGTTCATTGGTGTTGGTAATGGAGGATGCCGACGCACCTCACCATCTTCTCCTGCTTCGGAACTTCATGTCGCAGGGAGTCGTTCTCCGTCAGCCCGTTCTCTTTGCCAGCCCTTTGGGGGACCCAAGGGCGTTCCTTGGCACGCTGCCATCGCCTGCCTCCCCGTCCAAGGGGCAAATCAAGAGAACGATGGCCGGTGGCAATGATCAACATGAACTGGTGATTTTCTCTAGCAATTTCAGTTGTTTCTTCTTTTACTTCATTGCCTTTTACTATCAGTTGATCGATGAAATGCAGGAGAAGGGTTTGCGAATAGCTTGGCAGTATAAGAAGTACTTTGGGGGTCAACAATCATCTTCAATTCATGATAGAGGTTGACCATTTCCATAATTTCTTTTTACAGATTTTTATTATTATTATTTTTTCCTGCTTACTGTGTTCTCTTTTGAGTTAGCAAGAATGTTGCAAATTGGTAAACATGAAACTATTTTGGTGATAGAAGATTGTGTATCTTCTTAGGCAGAATATGAGTGTTGGATTTCTAGCTCTAGTAATATAGTGTTAACAGTACTTGTGATTACATTATTAATTACTATCATATGGACTCTGTTACACCTTTTTTAGCCTAAGACTACTGCAACAGCTGAGACACTTCGAAAGTTTTTTCCCTCTATTGTGAAATTTTGTGGCGACCAATCCTTTTGTGCTTTAGTCTTCTGGAACTAAATGACATTAACACATTCTCACTGAAACACTTGCTAGATTATAGAATCACCAGTGGTGGTTTTGTACATATTGCAGCAAGGAAAGTTATTGCTATGCGAATTTTATGTTACAGAGAAGCTGATCTATTAAACTGGTTACTTTTCCTGTGTGATTATGAAGCACCTAATTATGGGATCCGTTTTTCCTTTTAAATCTTCATACTTCTTTTCTTTTCTAAGCTTTAATGTTATACTGGATCAATCATAACTGGACTGAGTTTTTTTGAAGTTCTTATTTTTTCTGACTATTCCCCACCTTCTCTTGGTAATAAGAGCCTGATAATGTAATTATTTTCTCATTTTCTACTGAAAACATCACAATCCAGTTACAGGAAATAGAAGAGAGAAAACAATGAACAATAACTACAAGCTGTAGGCAACACATAGCTTATAGATTTGTGAGGATATTGCTCATTGATAAAGTTAGTTTGGTATATGGTCCACTTCGAACAACTAAGAACAATTGTAGATGTTGATTCCTGTACATCGAAGCTGCTTGCTTGCTAAGCCATGTTCCATGTTTGATTTTATCACATTTACTATGCTGCAGCAGTTGCAATCATACATAGCTAGAATTGTGTATCTTACTGTGTTTAACTGTTTATGTTCACCATATCTTTCTGCGTTTAGTTTGTTACATTTTACAAAAAGTGGGGAAAAAATCTCTCAAAAGTTATTGGATTAAACCTTATGACATATATGTTCATTCCGCTCTCTAAATTAGGCTTCACGTTGCCTACTTTCATATTGTTTGATATGCAGATGCTAAGCAGGAATTCAGCAATGACTTTGATCTGCGAAAGCCCCTTGAAAGGAGACTTGTCCAATGCATTCAAACCATTAGCTTGCAAGATTCTCCAGATATAGCTGTACTCCGTGACCGATTTTCAAACTTTTTATCTAGGCTTCCTCAGTAAGCTCACGTGGCATGTAGATAGAAACAACAATTTTAGTCATTACAGTCTGCAGCACTATACTTTTGGTTGAAATCAGGATCTACTCAACATGGTTGCTTTCTTATGTATTTAACGATGAGTTTTCTTTTCTTCTCTATGAATCATCTGCATATGCAACTCAACTTTTTTTTCTTCTCTGATGAATTTTTAGGTTGTTCTACTTTATGATTGGGACTAAGAAAACAAGGCATGAACTCATCACTTGTTTATTTAACCCTTTCTTGAGATCCTCGAAATCACCGCTCTTTTGCTTTTGGCATGCATTCATCAAGTCAACATTGACTATGCCTATTAAAGAATGATATCGAACTACTAAGATTATAATTTCAATGTGCAGATTATAGTGCAGATTTCGCTGATCTAGATAGAAGGCTGAATTTTAATAAATTGATAAATTCAATAGAAGGTTCAATGATGCACTGAGGATAAGAATCAATTTCACCAGTAAAAGAATAAATTGCCTACTTTACAGTAGTTGCTTGAATAAAGGAATATTAAAGGACAACTTGTAACAGGTTATAGTTATAAATGCATTTTATTGCATTATAACTGTTTGTCTAATGATGCTCTTCCAGCACCAAAGTATTTTATTGGTCAACAGAAGTAAATCTCATAAGGTTTATAGATAATCTTTTGAGTTAGAGTTGCCTAGTGACATCCCTTTCCATACTGTTATCAAATAATTGAAATGAAATTCATTTATTTTCCTCTAGGTCTGATGGGGGCAACTTGAGTGCTGGTCGTATTGCTATACAGTCATTCTGTGCACCACAATGTGGATTCTCTGAAAGGGTAAGCGTATGGTTGACTACATGCCTGAAGCTGAACAGTTAGTTGCCCATCACAGGCTAAAAATGTATAACTGTCATGCAGTCATTTTAATGTTTCAATGTGCTAATTGGAAGAAAAGGGTTCTTCCTTTCTAGCAAGGTTAATAAACAATTGTGGGATTGATATTTTCACTTTAATTATATTGTCAAGCAATTGTAGGACTGGGATATGGTGGCATTTATCAGGTTTCTTAAATCAATGGTTCGAACTTCTAACATGGTTGCCGTTGTGACATTCCCAACTTCATACCTTCAATCCTCATTTTTAAAACGATGGCAACACTTGGCAGATACGTTGCTCTCTGTCAGAGCAATTCCAGGCAAGTCAAAGTGCTTTAGTCTATTGATTCTGTTGATCCTTTTGTTCCTATGAACTTGGTTTTTTGGTATCAGATGAAGACAAGGACTTGGCAAAGCTCCTCACAGGATATAAGGATATGCTGGGGCTTTTGCATGTGCACAAAGTTGCTCAGATGAATACTCAGGTACAACCAAAATGCTGAGGTTTTTGGTTTAGTTTGATCTCTAATCTAAATAGTTCCAGATTTTTTTTACACTTCTACTGTTTAATATGTTGTGTTATCTTTTATACTAATACTTCTACAGTTTAGATGTGGAATGTAATAAACTAATAATCATAGTGTTGTTGCTTTATTTTTCTGAATTTAGATTCCATTGGATTTCTTAGTGCTACTTTTTCCTTGCATGATCCAAATAGAAAAAAAAGTTCTTTAAAAAGTGAAAAAAAAGCCCTCTAAAGTTTGTTTAATTTCTGAAACTTTGACCTTTTTTTTGTCTTCTTAATTTGGCTCCTAGATTTATATTTTATGCTTTCAGTTTCAGTCTGACATCCCAGGGACCTAGATCATAAGTTTTAGGACTCATCTGAAGTAGCTATAAAGATTGAGAATCATCATCTTGATGAAACCGTGTTTGCTCATACCTGAGAATTTGGGAAGAAAATTTCTAAACTGGAATCTCAACCTAAAAACAATAATCAATATTTAAATTGGGATTTGAGAAAACTAAAAATATATGGGGGCTAAATTGACATAAAGATCAAAATGTGTGGTGCGAAGTATTAGAAGAATGCATCTCTCTAAGGTTTCTGCAGGAATTTATTTAATGAAGTTTTTTTTTTATCAAATCTAATAATATCTACTAAGCTTGGACTTATGCTTTGAGAGACATTTAGATTTGTGGGAAGAGCTTGTATTATCATAGTGGCAAGGGAAGTCCGTACTTCCTGATGCTCCTGTTAGTTTTATGTAGAGCATTATATATATGCAATTTCATTTTTTGAACAAATTGTTGACAATAATTCATGTTCATCTCTTTCATGGACGATAACTTAAATGCTAACAGGTGCCAACAGTGCTAGAGGCATCCACATTCTCTTTGAAGCTGTTCAAGCGAAGATCTCTAGTCTTAGAGCGTCTAAATCAAGCCCCTGTCGAGACTTCAAGCGGCACATCATATTCAACATCTGGCAGTTGTGTTGGTTCATCACATGCTTCTCTCGATTTCTAATCCAGCACAAGCTGAGGATCAACTGACATGCTTTCTCTTGACATTATCTGAAAGCCTTTCCCTCCAGATTTTACAAAGCGTAGGACTCTGGAAAAAAAATCGCCTTGTGATTTAGCAAATATAACTTTGCTTCGGAATGGATTTAGGGGACAGAAACTTCATTATACATCTCTTTGGTTTCTAAATACAATTACTTCCACTTGATTCCTGATTAAGTTTACATCCAATGGTCTGAATGCTGTGTACATTTTTGTGACATCGCTGGGAATGGAACGCGGCTTGTTAAGGTAGTCAATAGTTATTTTTTGTATGAACCTATATTTGGAGGTTTAAAAAAGAATGTAGTTCTGGCATTCAGTCGAGTAATTCTTGTGAGAATACTATTATTATTGTTATCAGTTATTCCTTGCTCAGTTCTTAATTTGCAATGGAGTATTATTCTTTTCCAAATTCTTGATGGATGTGCTGCAGTTTGAGGTGGGAGTTTCTCATGGTAATCACCTTTAAACTACTTTACGTAAAGCCTGCAAAATTCCGATCATCAAAATTGAGGAGGTTGGTCCTATAAATTTTAACATTGTCTATCCAGAACAGATGCAAATTATATTATTTCACTAATTCTTTTAATTTTGAAAAATATTTCTTTACCAATCTAGCACTACGATGGGAAAACGAAGTGGATCAGACTGACCAGTTCATGTGACTAATCAATTAGGATAAATCAAGAATTCAATTGAAAAATATATAAAAAGTGATCCTCTGTAATTTAAAATTATGAATTCTTTAAAAATTAATCTCATAAATTTCTATGCACTAATCAACTTTAAGTTCCTAGTAAAAGAGTATTTACCGAGCAAACCGATGCAAGCACCGTGCTCTACTCGCCTCGTCTAGTGACGCACGCCTTTCTCTCAGCGTTCGCAGCCACCGCGATGCATCGGGCAGCATTCTCCTCCACCGCTTGCCGTCGCCCCTTGTTGCATCCGGCGTGGTGCTTTGCTGCTCGCAGTTGTCCCTCGCAGTCGGCACAATGCCTCTTGCCAGTAACCATCTTCGCCGCCGTTGGAATTCGCGATTGGCAAAAGTGCCGCAGAAGCACCACACCTTCCCCTTCCCTCCCTCCTTTCCCCACACGGCCACACCACAACTTATCTCCTGATTATCGATGACAACCAGTAGCCTCCTGGGTGAGCGAGGATCGTACGTGTAGCAGCGAAGGAACCTTTTTATCCTCCCGCAGCAGCTCGTTTGCAATCTTATTGGTGAATCTTAGCGCGCACTGGTAGGTTCCTTTCCTTTTTAAACTTGAATCTGTTGGAACAGTAATGAGGGTGTTGGTTTGCTGAATGTATATGGGATTATATTGGGGAAAAAAACAGCAACCCATTCACACTTTACCCTACAAAGATGAGGTTTTTACACAATTGATTTTAGATAATTATCACGAAAGTTATATTTTCGGTGATTGCCAGGTCTGTAAACTCGTACGAAACGACCCAAGAATCAAAGGCGTGAGAAGGAAGTTCAGCCAGAGACAACCATGTCGGAACTAACAAAAATTGGTGCTGTTAGGCCACCAAGAACAAAAGCAAAGCCAACCAATCGAAGAGGAAACGGAAACCGCAGTTAGGTAGCCAAGTGGAAAAAGGAGGAAGAGGTTTTCAAACCCAAGAGACCCTTCTTAGAGCAAACAACCGAGGAGAGACCGTTCAAGAAACGGAAGAAGAAAGAGGTTGAAGTGCTTTAAGCTTTGCAGCCGTTTTCTTGGAAGAAGGCACAGCGAGACAAAGTCGATCTTTACTTTGCTTCGCTTGTAGATTCACCCGTGTAAAATATCATTTGTAACTCGAGCTGTAGACACAACTTAATGTTTTTGAAGTCATGTTCAGTGCGATTTTAGTTTAAAGAATTGGCCAAAACAAAGTTTCAATATGTTCAGATTGTATTCCTGCCACAAGCACTGATCAACTCTCTCAGAATTCTAATTCTAGTACTGTAGTGGACTTGATTATCTTGAAGTAGGAACCTCTAGCTGCTATCTGAACTCAATCACTCTTCCATTTCTGCGATTTTATCTCCTGTGCTCTGTGCTGCTACTTTTATCCTAAATTGTTAAGGCGTTTAATATCAATTGACTGTTGTTTAATTCTTCTTATCCCTCGACTGAACATTTCTCTCTCCCTTTGCTATAAAAATAAATTATCATGTCAAAAAGCTTCTAATAAAGAAAAAACATCGAGAAAGAAAAAGACTGTATTATTCAAGGTTGACAAAATAAATGGCGTATAATTACAAATTGATGTATATACAATTTTTCTTTTTCCTGATAGTTTTTTCCATATTAAATACTAGTGGATATATGTGAGCTGTAGAAATAATGGTTCTCGTCATATGAACGTGTGGGATCGGGATGGTCAATTGGATTGGTGTATATATATTTTCAATCCATTTTGTATTTCTTTATATATATTCATCAATATGCATTGTGGAATAAAAACGAATTAATGTTGTCTAATTAAAATGACAAAGTTTAGAGGCTTCCCATCAAGTCATTATAATGGCAGTTGTAAAGTTCTGTAGGCAACAATTAAAGTCACTGCACAAGTGTCGGTCGGATGATTGCTCACATGACATTATAATAACTCAGAGCCCTTTGCCATCGCCATTTCAATGATAAGTTGCAGTGTCTCCATCTCACTTCTATTCAATGATGCCCAAGCTTATTATTTATAACGTATTCAGGAATTAACAAAAAGGACTTTTTATATACAAAAAATTGTCTACCTATCCTTTTTTTTGTTGTCCCTAACAAAAGAGGCTTGAATAGGTGACATATTGCCATCTCAAACTCAACCTCCAAGGGCAAGAACTGCAATATGTGAAAGGATTTATTTATTTGCAGGCATAAGCAACTGGGGAAAAAAAATTTGATGTAGATTTACGGATCCAAATTATTGACTATTAGCTATACTTTTATTTGATATGCATGCGTGGCTTCATTTATGAGATCATCAATGTTGCTTGAGTTCTCATCTACCTTTCTGCCGTGGAGGTTGACTGCAATTAAATATCATCACAGAAGCCTTCTTTCTGAAAATACTTTAGAAATGCAAGGAGAAGAAGGAGAAGGAAGGAGAAGAAGAAAACAAGTGGATAATACGAAGGCACTTGATAGCTTGGAGGACTTATCGGAAAATTCAAGACATTATACGCCTCCTCCTCCTTCTTCCAACGGTAAAAAATAGAAAGGAGCACAAGGGGGCATCAAGTTGGACAGAAAAAGCCAAGCGAGGAGCCTAGTCCTGTCTCGTATATACCCTTACTAGTTGGTCATAATTACGGGAGAAGGCTTGGTTTGAGCGGGTTGTTCGCGGGTGGTCAGGGGCATTGGTGTCCACGGAGGAATTAAAAAAACGATTTAGATTCCTGGCATCGAGAACGAATAAACAAGGAACAAACAACCCACCCCCCATCTCTTCCCTCTCTCTCCTCTCTGCTCTCGCCCTCATCTGGCCTCTGGCCGCGACCAAGCCCTTGGATTAGGGTTTGGTTTCGGGTCCGATTCGTTTGCGGCTGGAGATTTGTCGAGGTTTCTAGCTGTTTGGTCGAGGCCGACGTGGGGGCGGAGCTTTGTTTTCCGTTGGGAGCGCGGAGGGGCTGGATCTTGGACGGCGGCCGATGCGGGAGGGAAGGGGGTATGTGGTTGATCTGCCGTTGCTGTTGTTTCTGTTCGCGATAGTGGTGAATGGTGTTCTTGTAGCTGTCTCTTCGTCGAGGGCTTGGGAATACATCTGAGATTTGATCCGGTTGCTGTGATTAGTCGGTGGATCGGTGGAATACAGCGTGTGAGTGGGACTAGGGGGTTTGGCGCAGAGACCGATAGGACAAATGCGGCTGGTTCCCGTGGCGATCTGTTCTTTTTGACTTCTTGTGCAGAAATTTTACGGCGCTCGGGAGAAAGAGAAAAAAAAGAAGGGGGTTGTGAAGAAAGAGGTAGGAGAGAGGAAAAAAGAAGTGAATTTGACTTTTCCGTGAGGAATTCCAAGTGGCTAGCTGTACAAATGCAGCAAGATCAGCGTAAGAAGGTGGGATTTCTTAATCCGTGTTTTGCATGTTTGGTTTCTTTCTCTGTTGCTACAGTTTGGATCTCTTCTGTGTCCAGCCTTTGGTTGCCTTTTTATTCTTTCTGTTCTCTTCAAATTGGCAAACTTTTTCAGTGGGCCTTCTCATGAAGTCTATATAATGTCCTTTTTGCTACCAAAACTGAGTCTGTTTGTGGCTATTGTTGATCGATCGGAAATGAAATCTATTTTTGGTTAAATCTGGTGTTTCTAGAAGGACTTTACTTTTTGCTGTATAATTTCTCTATCACACCGAGCGGTTCTTATTAATTCTACTAGAGGAATCTGATGCCAGATACTCGATGTCAGTTTTTGGTTGTTCATATGAAAATTTTTGACCTAAAAATCAATTGGAATCCCATCCCTCCTTGGGAATGGAGTTCAAGCAACTGTAGTTAAGATGCTCATCGCCTTTTTCTTGTTTACTTTTCTTTGTCTTGATTATGATCGGTGAATGTACTAGGATTCTTAGTTTCATCTATTAAATTTAACTAAGGGCTTCTCAGAGGCTTTTCGGATAGCTTTGCTATTCCATTTGTCTCTAACCCTGTATCACTTATTACAGTTGCCAGAAGAGCCTTTTCTCTCAACATCTTTAGAATTCTGCTTGCCAACGGATTTTGTTGATGGTGAATTTATGGATTAAATCACAGGGTGACTTTGTGGTGTTTCCAATTGCATCTGTAGAATCTAAGAAAATGCAAACCAGTTCTCTCATCCAGATAACCCTGAGTGCCGTGCACCAATTAGTGCCATATAAAGTTGATGACAAGGAAAATTGATGATTGTATGTGTTGCCACATTAGTTTCCTCTACAACTTCATAAAGAAGAAATAATATGCATGTAAATTCAATGGAATTCGATGGGTGGGGGGGGGGG
>JBAMHZ010146155.1:0-15429 GCA_037177395.1 Alpinia galanga | reverse complement strand
GTGGAACCTGATTTCTACCGAAATTAGCATTCTGAATTTAATTTTAGAAATGCACTAGAAATTCCATAGAAGTCCAAAAAAATATAAAATTTCATTGAGAGGTCTATTTTACCAGAATCTATCAATAAATTTCATCCTAATCTCAAGATTGACACAAAACCCAAAACTAAACTTTTGGTTCAAAAGAACCTTCCCTAAAAGTCCTAGTTTTCGTTTCTCCTTGATGTATCCTGTCAAGTCCCAACTACAATGCACTCCATGCACTAGTTCATTTGGCATCGATACATCCAAAAACCAAATTCATGCTATGAACCCATGTTCACATTTCTTGCATGAAACTCAACCCAAAAGTGTCAAATCACTATGTTTGAGATTCACGTCCATCTCCAAACCACTTGGCACACACCTAGGACTATCCTAGACTCCCAAAACACTTGGGATCCATTTCCCACGGTCCGTACTCTTGTAGCTCCCCCTAGATCTAACACCTTTTGACACAAAAGGACCCTTAGTGACTTGCCTAGCCACTTGGGACATGTCTTGGTTGACCTTAGGGATTGTCTCCCTAGTAACCTTAACTTTCCTAGACCTAGTTTCATAATTAAATAGAACACTATGGTATATAGGCCTTTCAATATTAACCTTAGGTTTGTGTCCCAAACCCTTCTTGTTCTTTATTGGCCTAAACTCATTTGACCCCATAATTAAATTTTGCATTCTTGTGAGAGTCTTTTCTAAATTATCAAGTTTTGACCTTAAAACTTGATTTCACCTTACTATGATGTCCAATTTTGATTTTCCAAAATTTTGTTGGACATTCTTTCCATTTTTAGGCATATGCCTAAATTTCTTGGGATTATCCTTAAGGACATTGGTCATAGGGTTGACTACCCTAGATTTGTCCTTAACCCTATAATGCATGCTTTTGTTATAATCATGGGCATTTAGACAATAAACATGATCTCTAGTATGCTTCTTATCATGATATTTAAATCTAAAATTTTTCATAGGAGCATGATGAATATATTTTTCTTTTCTAGCATGCATGGAAGAATTTAAATTTGAATTACACCTAAGGTTAGGGTTTACCTCCCTTACCTTTGGAGCGTGCTTCTTCTCCCATTTCTTCAAGAAGCTCAACTTCTTGACTTCTTTCCTTTTTGGGCATTTGGTGTGGAAGTGGCCCTTCTCACCACAAGTGAAGCAAATAATTCTTGCCCTTTTTTTTTGACCTCCTCATTCCTACAATTTAGATTAGTATCTAAAAAAATTGAATTAGGAGGAGGGTTTGCCTTCTTTTTCTTACCCAAAGTACATCTACTCTTGTAGTGTCCCTTTTCTTTACAACCGAAGTAAATTATGTGGTCCTTTGCTTTCACTTTGGTGGAGGTGCTTGCCACATTTGCCACCTCCTTTTGCTCCAATGAAGATTCCCTTGACTCCCTCTCAATACTAGAGGTGGATTCTTCGATGATTTCTTCCTCTTCTTCGGATGTGGAATACTCCTCCACAATAGCTATTAAGTCCTCTTCTACTTCGGACTCTTCTTCATTTTGTGTAGGGCTTGATTTTTTCGTTAAAATCACTTCTTTTATTTTGCTCCATAAATCACGAGCATTTTCAAAATCACCTACACAACTTATCACAACATTAGGCAAAATTTTAAATAAAGTCAACATTACCCTTTCATTTGCCTTTGATAAAGATTTTTGCTCCTCGATCCAATAATGTGATTGGAGCTTCTTCCCCTTCTTGTCTTTAGGAAATTCAAAACCTTTTTCAATGATTAGCATAGAATCAAAATCGGTTTCAAAATATACCTCCATCCTTACGGGTTCGGAATGAGCCGGGAGGACGCGCAGGCATTTGCCGAATTTGACCTCCCAGATGCGGACGGTCTCATCGAAGGAATCGGAGGCAATCTTGTTAGACTGAGGGTTGAAGGAGCAGCATAAAACATAGTTGGTGTGTCCAGATAGAACTTTGACAGCGGCGGCGGCATTAACGTTCCAGATGCGGACTGTGCGGTCGTCGGAAGCGGAGCAGAGGTAGCTACCATCAGAGGAGAAGGAAAGGTCAGAGATGCTCTCCTTGTGTCCGGAGAGCTCAGCAAGTAGGGAGAAATCTGCAGAAGACCAGACGCGGAGAATCTCGTCGGCCGAAGCGGAGGCGAGGAGAGAGCCGTCGGAGGAGAACTTTACGGCGGATACAGCGCGATCGTATCCCGTCAGACTTAGTAGCAGAGTGTAGGGTAGGGAATGGCATGGAATCCGCATGGGCAGTGTCTGCGTCGGAGTTCATCACCAGCTGAGGAACGACGGCGGGGATTGGAGTCGTTCGAACACCGTAGAGGCCTGAGGAGGTTACGCACCTGTTTCTTTTATCGTAACAAATCAAACCGCTAAATCATGTTCAGCCCGCTTAAATCGAACCGAACCTGATAGCACCTATCATTTCACGCCTAGTCATCTTCTAAATCCAAATTTTTAAGGCTTTAAGATGATTGAATATTTGATAATAAAAAAAGTTTTTATAGTATTTTTATAAAAGTATTTAATTTTTTGGGGGGCTAAAAGTAATGGATAATTGATTCATTTATCAAATAAATATTATTAAACCCTTAATTATTCATTGAGTTTATTTTATTCACTTTTCTATATTTTAAATCACTCAAGGGCATGGTGTTCTTTTACTAGGAAGATAATATTTTCATAACCACAAAAATAGTTTTATTAAAAATATTTGGTAAGTCTAAAGAGATCAAATTGACATGTGTACTAAGTGATTATATGAATTTATTTATGTCCTTTTTAGATTTTAAGACCTTTAAAAGTATCAAATATTATCGGAATTTTTAATATTATTCTAACAATTTATAATTCCAAAAAGTAAAGTGAAACCATTTCAGCTCTTAATTAATCATAACAAAGTAATCGATCATTCATCATCCGTATGCATACAATGTATATGACTGTGCATGTGCGTACATGTACTCTGATATGAATTCTCATTGACCTTCATCGAGTGGAAAGTGTTGATACATAAAGTCAAATGGGGTTTACGGAGTGGACTTTGATTGTAAGTCCTCTTGGGAAGTCAAGGAAGGGGAAGGCAAAAGCTTCATCGGGCTCCGCCAGGTCCCACCGGAAACTAAGCACGAGGTGGTGGAGGAAGACAGCCAGCTCCAGCTTCGCAAGCTCAGACCCGGCGCACAGACGGAGGCCGCCGCCATAGGGCATGAAGTTGTTGCCCATCGTTTTGCTTCCCGAGTTGGCACTCTGCAAAGAAGATAGAACTCAACTACGGTCAATTAAAAGAGTTGACTTAAAGTCGTCGAGTTGGTATTCCGCTGACCCACCTGCCATCTCCAGGGGTCGAATTTGTGAGGGTCGTCGTACAGCGAAGCATCCAAGTGCACCGCGGCGAACACCGGAAGAATTTTCCAACCAGCGGGAATTTTGTACCCTTCAATTTAAAAAAAAAAAATTACAGTAAAATAATTTGTAATTTCTAGTGTGTGAGAGATTAAGAGCTTTATATTGTACCTTTGTAGTGCACGTCTTGAAGAACCTTTCTATGTACAAACCTCACGACATTGCCGAGTCTCAGGGTCTCATTTATGACCTTAATCCAGAAGAAACGAACAAACAGTTAATTAATGGTATGTAAAATTACTAACACGTCATTTTTTGGGAGCTTACGCATTGCGTGAACTCCATCTGCTTGTAGTCTTCCCAGGTCAATCTCGTCTCTCCTCCTCTTTCCTTCTTCCTCCGTGCGATCTCCCTGTGCTCATCCTAATTAATTAAATTCAATCATCGATTAAATTAATTTAATCATCAGATTTACGCGATTCACATTTTATTTATTAAGAATACGCAAAACAAAACAAATAATCACCCTCAGTTGGTCGACGGCGTTGGGGCAGGCCTGCAGGAAATAAATAGCTAAGGCGAGGGCCATGGAGGAGGTCTCATGGCCGGCAAAGAGCAAGCTAAGCAGCAGATCGAGAATCTGGTCTTTGGACAGATTTGAGTGATTTAGAGCCCAGCCTAGCAAATCTTCCTCTTCTTTTCCCTCCTTTTTACATTTACCAGTCTCTGCCATCATTCTCTCCTCCATTTTCTGCTCGATTACTCTCAGAATGTTTGACCGCGACTGCAACCATAAAAGAGAAGGTATTAAAATAATATTCACAGTGGCGGATGGTGTTGGCAATCATTCGTAATAATGAGCTGAGGCATGCAGTTGGAGTTGGCTTTATATTTTTTTTAAGCTCTCAATACGACTCCGCTTGATTCGCTCATTAATTGTTATTATTAATTAGGATTATGGAGGAACTACAATATACCTACCTTCAAGGCTTTCCGGTATGGAGTTCCGGGGAAATTTAGTGGAGCAGAAACCACACCCTTCATGAACGTTATGTACTCCCGCCTTAGCTTCTCTGTCTCTGCTTCGTTCGGGCCCATGCTCATGATGTTCTTCGCCATCAAATTAAATGTAAACTGCAAGCGATTGGAGATTATGTCGATGGGGAAATCAATTTGATTAAGTTAAGATTGCATGCCTTCTTGGCTTCTTCTTGGGCGGAGAAGGGGCGGTCCTGCGGCCACGAACGCAGGACGAGCAGAGTGTGGCGCTCCACCTCCGGCAGGAGCAGCCACCGGAGGCGGGCGTGGCTCATGAAGTTGAGGGAGATAGTGCGCATTTCGCGGTGCATGTCGCCGACCAGCACCAGCATGGACCACTTGCCGAGGATGCCGCTGATGCTGCGCGGGTAGCAGCACTCGAACAGCTTGCCTTCGTTTTGGAGGACGAACCGGTTCAGCCCGGCGTCGGCCGACACGATGGTGGGCTCGCCAAACAGGTTCATCGACCGGAAGATGGGCCCATGGCGTGCGAGGCTGCGGGACATGAACCCGCCGACAGAGGTGGCAGGGTGCGGGGCGAGGTAGGCGAAGGTGTGGCCGACGAGGGGCCAACCGGCCCCGACTGCGGGAGGGAGGGAAGTCGTCGTCCGGCGGTGGCCTCTCCATTTAAGGAGGAGAAAGAGGAGGAGGGGGATGACGAGGAGGAGGAGGAGGAGGAGGAGGAATTGGTGGCGATCGCTGGTCATGGGAATTAGGGAGGCAGGAATCGGAATCGAGTTGATGGGGCTGTGGGAATTATTAATATTGTGGATATTTATTGGCAATTATAAATCATAAAGAAGGTAATGATCACAATAAATAGGAATTGGCTGGAAAGCCCCACGGACGTCTGTCCCTTTACTGACCATGTAGCTGAGACTTGGGAGAGAACTAGCCACACTGGCACGAGGGCTCTCTCTCTTTCTCTCTTTATATATATAATAATAATAATAATAATAATAATACCACTTAGGATCATTTTTTTTTTATTTTGGTTAATAGTAATAAATTATCACTCAAATTATTCAAGGGCAATAAAAATAAAATTCAATTAACTGGTTAACCTATCAATTTTAAAATGGTGGGCTTAAATTTAAGTATCCATTTGTACCATAACATAAACTCTCATTATGCTTAATTAAGTCACGAGCGAGAGCATGCGCTAGCGAATATATATGACATATCATATTCGAGCACGATCATTGCTTTAGCGTGGCCATATACTAAATTATTGTACATTAATTAACATTATTTCTCGTTATGCTTAATTAATACCCAATCGCGCACTGATATCATACAAATTGAAGATTGAGAAACTAGTTGTTAGAAAAAATAAAAAGAGGAAATGGGAAACTATATTTCACTTTTAATATTACATTTAAAAAAAATAAAGGGACTACTTCAGTGGCATTTCTCCTACATATTTTGACATTTTAAATTGAATTAAATTATCTCTTAAACATTCATGACTAAATTTTGCTAACAATTTTAATGAGAATGAAGATCATTATTAGTCGTACAAGCATATGCGTATCAAGTTCATATCCAAATTTATAATATGAATGTAGTCATGCATAAAAATATTATGCAATAATTTTTATATTAAAAAAAACTGTATATATATTGTATTACAAAAGGACGATGCTAAGAGCAGTTGATATTGAAATGAAACCCAAAAGATGGTGACTTCTTTTGTCTTAATTAATTTGTGGTTAACTCGATAAGGATGGGTCAGGTAGACTAATTAAGAGGATGGCACGGTGACAAATCGCCTGACGTGTTAATTAACGTCTGCTAGTCTCAACTGACATCAGATATCG
The DNA here is from genome assembly GCA_037177395.1 of Alpinia galanga. Classification (NCBI taxonomy): domain Eukaryota; kingdom Viridiplantae; phylum Streptophyta; class Magnoliopsida; order Zingiberales; family Zingiberaceae; genus Alpinia; species Alpinia galanga. The sequence continues at coordinate 9,197 of JBAMHZ010146155.1, read as the reverse complement.
TACGTGGATATATTGGCTTACGTTTTGTTCGATTCCGTTGGCAATATACCGATTAAATTAAGAGAATTGGTCACATAATTTAATCACAAATTAAGATGTAGCTAATTAATTGCCATTTAATCACACCAGGCCGAGGAAATTAAATTTAATTAATTGCCCCTCGATCCTTTTCGTCAAACGAAACGAATGGAAGTTAAAATGATTCCGGCAGTCGTTCAATTAGGGCGTCGCTTTCCTCGTGTGAAAATCAAGATTCGTTGCCGACTGCTAACTCGATCGTAAATCCAAACCACCACAAGTCGTGGATCATCAATCAATCTATTCATATCCCGAGCGGGGCCCACGAAACCATGGACGTACGTCGGGTCTTCTTCATGCTCGATTGGTGGTGTCGTACCATCATCATCATGCCTTGATTATTTTGTTGGGTGAGTAAATCCACGTATAGTTAAAATAGATAAACTGGAAGAATTGAATTTAAGGAGATTTTATAAAATAAAATTTCTCTGTGTGTGTGTGTGTGTTTTTGTTTTATTTATATATTTTACTTGCATTAAACAAGCTTAATTACGACGTTAGCGCTGATGGAGATCACAAGTGGAAACGTGGACACTCCCTCTGATCAAACTAATCTCTACGTGGCCGCACGTGCGCCAAAGTAATTTGATGCCTACCTCTAAAAAGCCCCGTTGGACATCAAAATCACGAAAACGAAGTTTTTATTTTCTTTTTGAAGTTTTCTTCGATGTAACCAATCGAAGGAGCAGACGTACTTGTCATCGAGGCGTGTCTTATGTATGTTGTGGCTCCTTTGAAATGACTGCGCGTCTGTCGGGGTAAAATGTGTTATGTAAAATAAATATATAAAAAAATATGCATTTTTAAATATAAAATTTAGTAGTTCTCACAACTTGTCGACCATTAGATTGTCTCGTGAATAAATATCACCTGCATAAATTACCAGTTTGGTAGGAGAAACTTAAGAGAGAGTATTTCTGTAGACACAGGAGACTGTCAGCTAAGATATTTTATATAGAAGCCATGAGAGCGTTGCCTGTTAATATGACACTGTCAGCTAATATAACTCGTGTTATTCGTTGTTCTTTTATATAATAAAACGTTTATTGTCTCCTTGTTAACATTGATGGCCACCAATTGTACGGGATTGATGAACCTGTGGAGAGAGAGAAAATGCATTGAACGTGCGGTTTGACTGTCTTTTCCTCTTAGCGATAGCGGCAGTTGGGTGATGGGAAACTCTGCCGTTTGAATCGGATCATTCATTAAATTCGAATTATTTCGTTAAGTTCTAAATTTAATTAGTAAAATTTCCCGCTCATTCGATATCGGGTTCGGGTAGCCTTCGATGACCAGAAAATGTCGGGTCGAGTTCGGTCCGAGAATGCCACGGCGACGAAACTCACGGATCGGGCTCGAAGAAACCGTCTCCTTACGAACCGTGAACAGCGAGCAGCGAGCTGAGCGTCGCACTTCACTCGGATCGGCCAGGAGAAGCTCTGGCCTCGGCGGAAGCAACGAAGAGAGAGAGGTCGATCCTCGGCTCAAACCCTAGGGAACAAAATATGGATAAAGAGCTAATGATGAGATTGGAGGCAGCCGTGGCGCGGCTGGAGGGGCTTTCCGCCGCGACACCTGCTCCCGCGGCCTCGTCCGGAGGCATTTGCCACGACGCTACCCCGGATACGTCCATCTCAGCGTTCGACGATCTCGTTTCGGATTCCTTGGGACGGGTCTTGGACGCTGCGGGTAAGATCGGTGGGGAGGTTCTCGACGCGACGAAGGTACTGGAGGAGGCGTTCTCGGTGCTTAAGCAGCTCATTGTCAAGTCCAAGCATTGCCAGGTCGGTCTGCCTCCAATACCGTTTCTAGATCCTGAATCCCTATCGCTAGCCATTGCGTTCCATTTTTTCTAGTGCTTCCAAGTTATACCTCCGTTCACTTTTCTTCAAATTTTTTGATTTTCCAATAAAAAGTATGCAATGATAATTGTGAACAATTTTGCTGAATATTAAACCAATTCAGTGTATGATTCTGTAGACAAATTTAATAACAGTGATTCGTATAATTGACTAATGAATGGAGTCAAATAATTTATGTAGGTTAAAAAAATCTTTAAAAACTGATTACATTTAAATCAAAATTTATTGTGAGGTCAATTGGCCCCACGTACTTCCATATGCTTCCCATCGCTGATCGAGAAACAGGTGGTATTTATTGAGGGAAGCTTATTAAACTGCAGAAATGGAGCAACAAATTAGTCTATTTATTTCGTTTTTTGTGAATTGTTTAAGACAATGTTGGCAACATTATTTCACATGATTGCAGATGTAGCTTTGCATTGATGACCTACAGTAAATTAGATATGTCCAATGTTGATTATAGAAGTTATTAACTGGTGTTTGTCTTACGCTTGCTATGTTTTTCTGCTGTAAAAGGTTCTTTGCCACTCAGTTTTGCAGCTTGGGATAGCTGGGAACGCAAATTATAGTGTTATACATTTGGAAATCCTTTCCACATAGGAGCCAAAGTCATATTATACCAATAGATTTTCATATCTGTATACAAAAATGCTATTTCTATCACCTAGTGGGATATAAATATAGATGGATAAGAAGATCCATATAGCCGACCCCATCTAGTGAGATAAGGTTTAATGGTTGTTGTCGCATACAAAAATGCTATTTCTATCACCTTATTACCCCATGTAACTCCAAAACTTAGAGCACTTAGCCATTAAAATTACAGATTCATTTCTGGCTAACTTCGATAATTCATTCACATTCTTTATTTTCAATTAGTTAAAACATTTTTTCCTTAAGAAGCAGGTGATATCTGTAATCTATCTAGTTCCTTAAGGTTTCTAGTGATCTTATAAATTCAGTTGATACCTGCAGAATCCAGGTGTTGCCAGTACAGCAGAGTTTTTGAAGCCACTCAACAATGTGATTGCCAAAGCCAATTCCCTGACTGAAGGGAAGCGATCTGAATATTTCAACCATTTGAAAGCAGTTGCTGATGGTTTAACAGCTCTGGCTTGGATAGGTTACACAGGGAAGGACTGTGGTTAGTATACTAGTAATCCTTCCTTCAGCAGCATATTTACTAATTTATCAACAAATGATACTCGAGTAATTTGCTTTCAATGCCAACTTCCAGGCATGAGAATGCCAAGTGCACATGTAGAAGAAAGCTGGCAGATGGCTGAATTCTACAGCAATAAGGTAAGCACAGGGTTACTCTTTGTGATATATGTAGAAATCAGTAACGTGGAATTTTTGTATCATGAATCAGCGATTCATCTATTATAATGTTTTATTTATTCCATTTATGGTTAAAATGGATAGTTGAAGATTGTTTGGAAGGGATGTTAAATTTCTTTGGCTAAGTCATAAGCTGAAGCAGTCAGATTTGGGCATAGGGCTTTTCTATATTTTAAAAAAAATGGGATTATAGAAGTTCTACATTGATTGTGTATGTCTTTTATTATTTTCAAGTATCCTACTACTGTGATTGGGAAGCATTTCAATTTGCTTCATAATATTTATTGCTTCCTATTATATGGAATTAGTATTCATGCTATTTAGAGATGTGGTTGTTAATAGTCAAATTAGTAGCTTGATCTCCATAATCTGTTGAAATCCCAAATCAAAGTAGATTTTAGTGAACTGACAAAGGTGCCCATTAACTGTTATACCTTTTGCAAATAGAAAAATAGACAACCATTTGTTCCAATAGATCCTATGTGTGAGAACATCTGATGGACTCACCAACTTTTCACACGCTGCCTTAGCTTTGGTATGTCATAACAGTCCTAAGGAGAGCAGGCAATTACGCGTGACTAATAAACCGAGCCACTTTCAGTGAATTCGTTATCCCATGTCTGTCTAAATCCAGTGCGTTAAAGTCTGCAAAAAGAGTTCTGAAGTCCAAACATTAAATTAATTTATTTTTATAATTTTTGTTAGTTCTTAACCCACTTCAACTTCATCAATTCCTAGAATATAAGGCTATAATTTAATACATGATTCCATATATTAGTCTACAAGTTATAGATTTAACAAATACAGTACTACAAAATTCTTAGTGTTTTTTAGAAGGAAATTTCTTTGCTTTTACTAATTTATCTGACTACATCAATTTTGGTATTAGCTATTTATCTTTATTCATGAATTTCCTTATTTTACAGTGAAATAATATCCTTTTTAAAAATATTTTTAGATTCTCGTGGAGTATAAGAATAAGGAACCAGAACATATAAATTGGGCAAAATCAATGAAGGAGTTGTATTTTCCTGGCTTGCGTGACTATGTAAAGAACTTCTACCCCCTGGGTCCTGCTTGGGGCACAGCGGTGTCAACGTTGCCATCATCTTCTTCAAGCATAAAAGCTCCTACATCAAGCACCCCTGGTGCACCACCACCACCAAAAGCTCCTATTATTTCCTCAGAATCTGTACAATCACGTCCTAGAGAAGGAATGTCTGCTGTCTTGTCAGAAATCAACTCAGGAAAATCAGTAACTATAGGTACATCATTTAAACTCTCAGTTTTTGCCTCCTTTTTTCTTAACCTAGTGATAATTGGAGGTATTGATTTTGTTCCCTATTTCATAGGCTTGAGAAAAGTTACAGATGATATGAAGACTAAAAACCGAGTTGATAGAAGTGGTGTAGTAGCCTCAGCTGAAAAGGGGGGTAGTGCCAGTTCTTTTACAGACACCAAAGTGCCCCCCAAGTTGGAGCTCCAAATGGGACGCAAGTGAGGCTACCTTCAACTTCCTAAAATTTTCAAGTCTTTAATAGCTTTGCCAACGTTGAATTTCCTTGTCTTTCTATGTTCAATGCCTTTTTGTTGGAAATTATTGTATAAAACTATACTTTGGGCAGATGGGCGGTTGAAAATCACATTGGAAATAAGAACTTGATTATTGAAGACTGTGACACAAAGCAGTCTGTATACATATACGGGTGCAAGGATTCAATATTACAAGTCAAAGGCAATTCTTCATTTTATGTCTTCACTTTTGGTGTAATTTGCAATATTTATACATATAGAAATATAACACGCTTCTTTTTTATATTTATTTATTTGCACCTGATTGTGTTATGCAGGAAAAGTGAACAACATAACTGTTGATAAATGCACTAAAATGGGTGTCTTGTTCACGGTTAGTGCAAAATATTCTTGTGCCTGGACTATTTGACTTCGTCAATCAGCTTGTATCAGTATAATAATGGAGAAATGGTGTTTTAATTTTTTTTATTCATGTTTGTCATTTAGGAGGTTGTAGCTGCTTTTGAAATCGTAAACTGCAATGGTGTTGAAGTGCAATGTCAGGTTTGACAACATCTCTTGTGTAGCAAAGGTGTTTCTTTTTTCAGATTTCCAGAAGCAAAACTGTATTGAATTGGGATTAGTTCTGGAAAATCGGAGGTTGGATCAAAATTGTCAGATGGAGCATTTGAAATTGAAGGGTTCATCAACATAACTAAAACCATCTAAAATGAAAACTCTAACTGAATAAAGATAGCAAACCAAAAATAATGAACTAAAGCAAAACACCTATGTTCTAGCTTGAAGAGTGGGGGATAAGGTTATTATTTTATCATACATGTTTCTAGACTAGAGGGGTACATTCATCTTTTCTAAGGAGGGGTTATATTCAATATAATGTCATAGATTCATGCATATTATTCCATCATTGATTGTCTGTATATTTTGGTAAATGCAACAGCATATCCCATATATATGCTGCAAGCCAATTGAGTAGACTTCTTAATTATGCACCACTGTGGTTATGTTTAGTTTTCTAATTTACTAGGGTTGATACCTTGTTGCTTTTCTGTACTATGCTCCTGTATCCAGAGTTGTGCACCAACTATATCGATAGACAATACTTCTGGCTGCCAATTATATCTGAGCAACGATTCACTTGGGGCTTCTATAACTACAGCTAAGTCAAGTGAAATTAATGTATTGGTCCCAGATGCAGGTCCTAATAGTGACTGGGTAAGTTTCTTTGTTTTCTTGATCTTCGAGTTTTTTTTTATGCAAGGAGAAACACATTATCTTTTGCCCTAGTTTGTACCTTTTTCTATGTTGAATTTCAGTTGTAAGTTTGAAAATCCAACTTCAATACAATTTCAAGCAACAAAATTTAGTTGGTTTCTGAACATAACTGTATAGTATCTTTCATCTTAATTTTATAAATAACTAAGACGTCTCAGCTAAAAAGCATATTGGTCATATTATGTTTTCCCTGTAGGATAGTATTTCCCTTTTTTTCAGTAAGGGTGTGTTTTTTACTAGGTTATAGTTGTTGGTAGTGGGAGTTCAGTGAAGAATCCGAATTTTCATTCAATTCTTATTCCAGGATTTTATAGTAGGATTCTCATTAGCAATTTATTCTGTGTTAGATATTAATTTGAGATCTTACCTAGGAAAGTTGTACCTATATTAGCATGACAATAGTTCTTGTCTTAGGCCATTCATTTAGTTCATAGGTTGTATCTAAGTCATCACACTGACTGGCATAATTCACACAAATACAGTAGTCATGACAAGTCTTAAAATCAATAGCCATATACAACGTAATAAATTACTCAGTGTCGATATAATTTTGATTCATTATTTGATATTAGTTTACTTCTCATGTTTAGAACACATGCTTATATATGCGCTTTGAGTACATGAATGGTTTTAGCTCAATGTAGATCCCAGCTAAGTTTTGTTTACCAGTTATCTCAATCCCTGTATATGTAGCATGTAACATACAAATATGGGCACTCAAATATAGTTTCAAGGAGGATATGAATAGTTTGATGCTAATTGTGTAGAATGATATAACTAATACATGGAGAGTTTTAATGAGTCGTGCTCGACAGCAATGACTTGGCCCATTAAGAGCTAGACTAGGCATGAATGATCCCATTTTCATAAGCCTAATGCCTAAACGATCCAACCCCGAACCTAGCTTGAGGCAATGACCCTGGGTTGTCAAGTTGGCCCTAGCTCAGCCCAAATCTACCAAGCCCATTTTCTTCAAAACAATTATTTTTAAAATTAATTAAAAATCTAAAATAACTATAATAAGTACCATTAAAGATGATATTTTATTAAATAATATTTTTTAAAAATACAATATTAATAATTGATATTTTGTAAAAATGTTGGGGGACTCAGCATACGGACTGTGCATGGGCCGATCCTATGCTGGATGGTGCATGACTCGGGCTTGCAACCTCTGTGCCTAGTACAAACCCACATCATGGGTCGGACATAGTCTAGCTGAGGACCGATCAGTTTGACACCTCTATCTATAATTTTAGATGAAACATCACATCTGCCAATGCAACTGCAAATCACTTTTGAAACATATCAAAAGTGGATAGCTGAGATTGCAAACAATTTGTAATTGATTTTTAGCACACACAATAGTACAGTTAACGTATAGTCTTGCCTGAGTACTGTGTTTTGTACGTGTATTTCAAATATTCTCCTTGTGATTGTAGGTAGAGCATCCCTTGCCACAGCAGTTTATCCACGCTTTCAAAGATGGCCAGTTCACAACGTCACCACTCTCTCATTCTGGAGCTTGAACATTTTTTACAACATTTTTTTTTCTGTTGCCTTTGGAAGCATTCTAATTTAGCTGAGAAATATTAAGATTATATCGTCTATGACACCTTTTTATGGTAAGTTAATTTTTACAGTCATCCTAAACTTGTATTCTGTCTCCTTATTGCAGTCACAACCATCTAATTTTTTTTTCTCCAGAAAATGCAGGAATTTTACCTAAACAATCAGGGTTTCGGTCTATGTTCTGTCTGTTCCTCCGATGCTACTTAAACAACAGTGAGTGAGTTTGGAATTGTTGCAAATAACAGATGTTCTGCATCGTTGGTTGATGAAGGATTTATGATTTTGTGTATGATTATTGTTAATTTCGCTCCATAACTGCTGGTGAAAGAACAGTTTTCCTAGATGTCACACGAAGAGTACTCCTTAAATTTCTCGGCTCCTCTATTTTACATTTGGCGTTTCATTGTTCCGTAATTATGGTTGAATGACATATCATGCTCATGGTGGTGCAGAAATTGTGGAGGATATTGGAATATTTGATTACATGTTTTTTTTTTAAAATTTGATTGCTTCTATGCTATTTGAACCTATTGGCCCCAAACGTATTCATTAACATATACAAGGCAAACTGAAAGCTCCTAAAATGATTTTTTTTCTCAATCATGGAAGGTTAATTGAAATAAATCGGGAAGATGAGGCTTAAAGTAATCCTTAAAAGTGTTCCCTGCACCGCCTTTTGCTCTGCTGTCTGCAACTGCACGGGGCGTCGGCTGAGAAAGCGTATATAGTTTTATCGTGGGCATTCGTGAGTATTTGTATACGAAGATACAGTAATGACGTGTAATTTGATTGATTCAATAAGAAGAATGACAGTGACATCGATGAGTTTAGGAGATTGAATATAATACTTATCTAAACAATAATACACAATAAAAATATTGTACAAGCATAGGTGTGCCCATAACTTAACAAAACTATCTTTATATATAGATATAAATGTTATCTTATATAATTTATCTGTGAACATCATGAACATATTTTTTTATCTACCATTCGATCCTTTTGGGCTCAAGAATTGAACTATAGTGCACAAGCGATTGAACGGTAGATAAGGAAGGTGTTCACAGGTAATCACGGATGAATTGTATAGGATAATATTCTTATATATATACAAAGAGAAAGGAATGTTATGCTACATAACTCATTCATGAGCACCTTTATTATTCACCGTCCGATCGAATGAGCACTATAGCTTAATCCTTGAACTCTAGGTGATCAGACGGTGAATAATGATGATGCTCACGGATGAATTGTGTAACATAACATCTCTCTTTCTCTTTCTCTCTCTCTATATATATATACACAATTTATCCGTGAACACTTTCGTTATATATTGTCCGATCGTTTGTGCACTATAGCTCAATCCTTGAATACAAGAGGATCGGACGATAGATAATGAAGGTGTTCACGGGTGCTCATGGATGAGTTGTGTAGAGTAACATATATATATATATATATACACGGGATTCTTACCCTGCGCGTCGCCTCCTGCTCGCCCCGTTCGCGACAACCTGACCCCGACGCCGTCTCCTCCTC
>JBAMHZ010145733.1:0-15434 GCA_037177395.1 Alpinia galanga | reverse complement strand
ACAAGATCATATCATTGTGGAGATATGTAAACCTTATAGGCACTAACAATTAGAACCGGTCCTAGAAGTTTAGGTTGGACGAAACAAAAAAAAGAGTCTTTTTAATGGTAAAATTTTTATTTTTGAAAAAAATTAGGCCTCTTTCTATGTATTTTTTAAAAAAACAAATTTTGAGCCCTGGGCGAGGGCCCCAGCAGCCCTCCCCCAGGGCCGGCTCTGCTAGAGATGTGAGTCGTCGGTAATTAGTATCAGTCCGATTAATCTTGGAGATGTCCCATGGATCTCTAAGGCTCTGTTTGGATGGGGTGAGGAAAAGGTTTATTAATGGGAAAGAAAGAGAGATAATACTGTCATATTTTTATTATATAAGAAGAAGGTTAAGTTAAAGAGAGGCAAGCTGCCAGAGAGAAGAAAAGTTGAGCTAAGGGAGAACAGCTCAGCGGGGAGGAGAAGCGCCGAGCCAATATAGAACAGCTCAGCCAGAGAAGAAAAGAGTCGAGCTAAAGAAGAATAGCTCGACAAAGAGGAAAGATGTCGAGCTAATGTAACAACTCGACAGAGAAGAGAAGAGTCGAGCTAAGGGAGAACAGCTCGGTGGAGAAGGAAGGTGCCAAGCTAATCCAGAACAATTCGGAGAAGAGCTGAGTCAAGGTAGAACAGCTCGATCAAAGGAGAAAAAAAAGTCGAGCTAAAGTAGAACAGCTCAGTGGAGAGGAGAGGTGCAGAGCTGAAGTAAAACAGCTTGGCCAGAAAAGAGACGAGTCGAGCTGAGAAAATAGCTCAGAGAGAACTCTGGTTCTTTATAAAGGGGACCACATAAAAGATTTCCGTCCATGGGTTGTCAGAATTCATGCCTACGAGACTCCTAGAATGAGTGGGGTCACTACGTACTATAATAATTGAGCGAGGATACCTCATGTCCTATAAATAATATTCTTTTTAAGGATTATTCCCCTAATGGCCGCCTAACAATATCATCATTATTCGCCGCTTTGTACTCTACATTGGCCTTAGAGCAGAAGATGCTTCCTGCCAGTTAAACAGAAGTCATTGTGAGGTAAAGGTGCATCGTGGGGTAAAGGTGCGTAAAAGACGTTTCACGGCTAATATAAAAAGGAGGAGAGGAGAAAGGTGAAAAGAGTTAGATAATCAATTATTCTACATATATTCTTCTTTTTCTTTTTTGGTTTCTTTTACTCCTCTACTACACCACTCTAACTTAGAAAAATGTGGAATCGTCACATTAGCGGCCCCCCACCGCTAATGGGTAGCCATCGGTAGCAGAAATATGGAGTCATCGGTAGCAAAAAAGGGGGGTAAATTAGGTGTCAGATGGCCAGCGCATAAATACAGAGTCATCAGTAGCCTAGTGGTGAACTCCAGGAATTAATCTCTTGCCCTTTCAAGCCTTAACACAGCTGCGCTGGTCATCTGGGTTAGTCCTGAGAGCTAGACATTAGAGGGCTATTACCGAGATACCAGTGGCTATCTGATATAGTGTTAACTTTAATAGAGAAAAAAGATTAGAGATCACTTTACTATTCCAATCGCATAGAACCTATCCTCATCTGTTTCAAAAGATCATTGAAAATCTGAGCATCATCAATTATTAATGTATCATGCGTTTTCGTAACGTCAGCCTTAGGAATTTTCAACAGCAATTTGTCTGAACTTGTTTGCTTATCTATCATGGTAACATTCTGTTTGGTTCAGTATATATGCAGACGATCAAAGTCAACGAGGAAAATGGCAATAAAAATGGTTATGGTAGTAAATCGAGGTTATTTTGTACTTCGTTGACTATGTTTTTAAATTTAGACAAAAAATGTCAGTGACTATTTCAAACTGTCTGACAATTCTCGTGCCTATGTTGGTTGGTTTGTCTTTGGCAAAGTAAATTTGCACCACCTTCTCTTTTTTCCTTTTTTTTTTTTTGGTAAAATCACTGGCCTCAAATTTTATTGCAGAACATACTTCTAAAAGCCTCCCCTGTTTGAAGAGACTAGAACGATTTGACAGTAGTGTTAGTTTTTAACGTGTTCACCCGACTGCTATTCAGAATATTTATATTCCCTTTGCCATTGACTAATTGAACACAGGTATTTTGGACTGATTTTACTGCGACAAATTGATTTTCAGGTCATTTAGAGATCCATTATAAAAATTCTGTCCATTCTAATTGACCTTTCCCATGTATCTTTGAATTGTGATCTCATTTTCATGTTCCTTGTGCACAACCAAATTATAATATCAATTTCACCTAAAATCTGCAAGTTTGTAAACATATTTCTTATTTGCTATATGTATAGAGCTAACAGAGTTGCAAAAGGTCTAGCTCCAAGATTAGCGTCTAATAAGATGGTGAAATAAGATAATATTGTTGTAGAAATTGTCAAGGAAATATCTTTAAGATCCAAGTTTGATCGAGTTTAAAGAATTGATCTTTCCCAACCTTTTCTTTTAATATCTTTAATTTGCTAAATACCAAAGGATGGATTGAGTCAGAAAAAGTGCTCTTCTTCATAGATGATTAACGACGACGGGGAATTGACATCCAACATAGTGGCTTCATGATGCTTATGCAATTCGTAGCAAAAATAATTTATTAAGTTAGTTTTTTTAATAAGATTTAGTAAACACAATACTTATATTGTATTTATTAGACACAAACTTCTGACCAGGAAAAAAAAACAAGGCAAAAGAGATTCAGACTATTTTGCCTTCTTTTTTGCCTAATTTGGGTGGAAATAAATTGAATAATTGGATGGAATTATATTCTTCCTCTTCCTCTTGTCCTCTTTATCCCTCCTATTTTTGTGCAATTAAATACAAGAAATGTTAAATTACAACAAGAACAAAAAAATTTCTTGGAGATCTATGTACATTTGAGTATCTGACTGATGGTATTGACATTCGAAATTCACTCGGCACCAAGGATTATGATGCTCTGCTTGTATAATAATAATTCCCAGAACTGCCAAAAAAGAACCAAGTGAAATGTCATCTCTTGCATAAACCACAGATCACAAGTCAAAGGGACTAAAAACTCTCATAAAGATTAGGGCGACAAACTCGAACAGCTATGAATTAGGAAGAAATTGCACACTGCAAATTGCCAATAAAACATAACTCATAAGAAAAGAGATTGAGTGCGTTAGAGGTACTGGTTTAAAGCATTGATGAGTATCTCCCTCCATGCCTTCTATCTAGTTCAATTTTATTCTTTTGTCCTGCACTTCGCTTTGTCTGGTTGAGTTGGTCACTAGCACACCGTTACTTTTTCATTCTCCTTTAAGCACTGATATCTAGCACCTATTACAAGGACTCTTAACACTCTTATTCTAGGCACATAATTCTTCAAATGATATACTGTTTAGTGGCATTGGTTTTTGAAAGTTTACAGCGTATGATGCAAAGTGAAGTTTATATACTTACCTTCCTTACCTTGCAGTTGCATATCTTAGTTTTTGAAGTTTTCTCCTTTAGCATCTATAACCAGAGGTGGCAATCCCTAGCCTGAATCATGCAAGAGCATCACATGAGAAGGAGAGCCAAGTGCATCACATACTTCTTCAGATGATCTTTATTAATTCTCGTTTTCTTATTGTTTAGTGCATTGCCTTTTGGAAGTTTACATCAGATGATGGCGAAGTGAAGTTTACATGCTCACCTTCTCTAGCTTGCTTGGGCTAGCACCAATAGCATCTATAACCAGAGGTAGCAATCACTAGCGTGAATCATGCAAGAGCATCACATGAGAAGAAGAGAGCCAAGTGTAGCCAAGGACAAACTTGCCGGCAACTGCAAAAAGAAAAGAAAAAAAGAGTCCTCCTTTCGAGCAAATGCCGGCAAGTCATCCTTGGCTGCACTCCACTCTCCGCCTCTTCATGCGAAGCCCTCAACGATTATCTTTGCTCCATTATTTTTTTCTTCCTTTGAGCAGGTATTTGGCCCTCCCCCAGAGCAACATATATCTCATCTGTTATTGCTACGTATAGGCGATACCAGTGGGTATTTATAGGCATGATCGGTTGCGATACATGGAATATGTCTGATCATTGGAATGATATGGAGATCATTTCATTTCTCGAGGAATTTCACTATATATTTGTTATATAATCTCGCATTTGGAAATCCTCCGATATTCGTTTTATGCTGGAATCTAAAAAACGGACAAGCGAACCAATTCTATTGATTTTGCAATTACAAGGGGCTCTGTGAAGACAGGGATGGGTGGGTCTGTCACTGATATGGGCAGTTTCCTCTCTACTGTGGGAATATAATCATGGGTGGAGGCCACACTGAGATATGGCGAGGGGGGGGGCTCTCATGCCTTCATGCTTGTGGCTCCTGAGTTCTGGATGAGTCACAGCACAGAATTCACTTTTCTTCTTCTTTTATTTTTATTTTTATCAGCTTTGTCAAATTTTCAAATCTTCCATAATCTGCAATGTCGCATGATTTCATGCCCTGCAAATATCCTCTCTCTCTCCAAATTACTCAATTCAAGCTTCCTATACTTGTATGTCCTTCCAATCTCTCGATCAGTGATTATAGAATATTTTCGCGTTTGGCGGGAAAAAAAAAAGGATAGTAAATCGATGAAAGTATAGCAAGCTGTGAAATCCTACTACGTACCCTGGCACCCTTAATCTGCTGGTGTTTTGTTTGATAGATTTTTGACTGGAGAAATTCCATAGAATTCTTATTTGGAATATAACTTGGAGATTTCATCACCCATTTATTGGCAAACCGCAATAGTCCCTTTTTTCTGGAATTTTGTACCCTTTTTTGTCAGTTTATGATTAAAGATGGCGCCCACTGCTGAGCAAGTGGGAGTGTGGGACGCCTGTCGATTTGGTTTGTGATACTTCATTCATTTTTCCCAAAACTAGAACCTTATGTTGATTGATTTGGTTGTGCTGATGTCGTATCGTTGAGTGCCGCCATGTATGTTCTTGAAAAGTCTTCGTGATGGTGGCTGACTTTTTATGAGACTTTTTAATATAGCTAAAGAGGAGACGAACTGGTGGTATACGCATCAGGTATATCTTTGAGAGACAAATCTGCTCGTATTGAGTTCATTCGATTCAGAAATGATCGGCCTCTCCTTTTTCTTTTATTTTTTTATTTTTATTTTTTCCTTACGAAGGAATCATATTCTGTCAAAATATGAATCTCAATCTAATATGACTACCCTTTAGCATCCACGAACCCAATTCGCTTATTCAATCCAACTTTTTTCCTATGAATTTTGTTCCTTTTTTTTTTTTGTGTTGCCAATGGAATCCAGGAAAATCCTATTGTAGATTTGCCAATGCAATGTTTGAACTTCTTTTGTCGTTGAAATAGTATCGCGAACAGTGTCATGATTAATGCTTCTTACCTTAATTACTCGAGATAGCATGCCAGCATAAACATTCCCTGGAGCGGTTTAAACTGCTTTTCTGAAAACACTGTTGCTGACCTTATCTTGGCATGGTTTTATGTTAATGTCGTTGGACCAATTTCTTTTTGCTAACTCAACTGAAAAAATTTTCAGTGGGAAAAAAAAAAAAAACACTGGCTGCACAGGGCACCAGCCCAAATCGCTCGTTGGACGATACTTTAAAAGAGGGGGACAGGAGATCTTATCCAGAAAATGCGTCACAGGCGCACATAAGGCGAGTCACGTTGATTGAACTGTGGTTCCGGTGACTGACGTAGTCAGGTCCTTTAGATGAAAGCAATTGTTGTAACTTTCTGCTGTTGCCAGGATCTCTCGTACTATTTGGTTGTCGCTTGTGGAGCGCCACCAGATTGTATCGCTGCTTCGTAATTATGCCCGAGAAGGGTAGCAGGTTTTTGGTCGAATCGATTGCACTGTTCTTACCGACCATTGGGCCACGTTAATCTTTTTTTATTTATTTATTTATTTATTTATTTGGACCGATCATCCATCAAATCTATGGATTAACTACATTATACGGATTAACTAATTCATGAAAATCATTGTACTTCATACGTGCAGTTCGGAGAAACCCATTCATTACTTGTTCTCTGAACTAAACAAAATGAAATCGAGGTTATTAGCTATTTGTCAATTACAAATGATAGATAGATAGATAGATAGACAGATAGATAGATAGATAAACAAGGGTCATGTCCTCTCGAATGTCATGCTCCCATTGGATTGTTTGATAACATGTGTCTTTTAACTCATAGACTAAGAAATCAAACGCCAACCGACTTTAGCAGTCCCACACAAGAAAAACAGATCATCACGAGATTTCGCAATCTGTTTTCCATTAAAACATAGGACACAAGTTGTAGTCATCGAGCATAAAATGTTTTTCTCTCCACTAGTGTGGAGCCCAAGAGTTTCCATGCTACTGGTGCTTTACTAGCCAAGCAACTCCGAGAGCATAGCAAATAGTAAGTCTTTTTTACCGCAAAAACATCCAATAGAGACTACTAGGCCCTAGCCAACGCACCAATCATTTATGCAGCAAGGAATCCACGAGCAAACAGTGAGTGCAACCAGAAAGTTAACCAAATTTCTATAAGCAAGACCAAGTGTAATTATTTTTCCCATTTCCTCCCGTATAACCATGAGTATTACATTCTCTCCAATAGTAGTAGGATTTTACTTGCATTTCCCTCCAGAGGGGGAAAAAAACAAAAGAAGCCCACTCGCGCCTTAATATAGTTAACTCAGTTCTTGCTTTTTCGAGCAACTGTGGCAAAATCTAACTACAAGCTAGCTAGACCTAGGATTCAACCATTATGAAATTGAGACTTGGATCGACTGTTGTCCAACTCCTATACCGATTGAGAAAAAAAAAACGAATGGAAAGCAGAGAACAGTAGATCAAATGCAACGGTGAATACCCTATAATACATCATAAAGCTGATCAAGAGACGGTTTGGCAATCCTTGTCCGTCTAGATTTTGGTTTTGTAACTTGATGCAGCTTATCAGAATCTGGTGAGGGGCTGAACAGGTTGAAATCAGCAGGGGGCTCACTTTTGCTTCTTTCATTTCCGTGCCTTGTCCTTCTCCGGTGATAGATTTTTGTCCCATATTCCTTATTGTAGTCACTTGTAGTGGTCTCATCCTCTTTTGGAGCCTCATAGAGAGTGATAGCAATGCTGCCATTCTGAAGCAATAAATCTTCCATGCTTTCAGGCAGATCCTGAATACCTTGGAGGATCTCGACTACTTGGTCCATGGTTGGCCTCCCTTTAGGATTATGGCTGAGACATCGATGTGCCATACTAGCTACCTCTCCTGCAACTCTATTTGAGTACTGACCGTCCATCCTTGGATCAATTATCCTAAGTAGCTTCCTGTTGTTGATCAAGAGTGGGCGAGCAAAGTCAACGAGATTGAAATCTCGATTTGATCTGCTTTTATCCACTGCCTTTCTTCCTAAAAGCATCTCAAGGAGCACCACTCCAAAACCATAAACATCGCTCCTTGCAGTTAAATGGCCTGTAATTTTTCAAACTAAGATACTAGTTGAATCTCCAATGTAATAGTGGCTAGAGCCTGAATCCAGATAACAATTGAAATGTAATTTTAAGAGAATAAACTGCTAAAACAGCAAGAGAGTAGTCACTAGCAGCATATTTACCGTCTAAACATCATTCAATATATACTTGGATTTAAGAACAAAAGAGCTTAAAGTTAATTAAGAGCATTTTTTATCTATATATTGATTTGTTCTTTATAGCATTTAACATATATATGTAGACAGAGAGAGAGAGAGAGAGAGATCCTAGACCATATTCGCAGATGACTCACCGGTCATTATGTACTCAGGAGCTGCATATCCATATGTTCCCATGACTCGGGTTGATACATGAGTTTGATCCCCAATGGGTCCTTCTTTTGCAAGGCCAAAGTCGGAAAGCTTAGCATTGTAGTCCTGCAAATGAGTAGAAGAATAAGCAATATAATGATATGGCATAAATAATCATTGTGTAACAAGTAGTTACACAACTGAACATAAGGTTAAGAAACTTATCCTTCCACTATTATTTGTTGAGATATTCATGAAAATTGGAGCCACATAAAGGAAAATTGGATTTTATTACAAAAACTACAACCACTGCTCCTGCTTGGATCACATCTCATACTATATAAGAATCTATCTATGATCATACAGTCAACAACACCAGATAACATTTCAATCTCTTTTCATTAAGAAGTTTGCTTTGGTTGCCTTTGCCAGTCCCATTTGAATCAAATTTGTATGTATTTCCCAATCATATCTGAACCTCTCTATTCCATTTTAAACTTGCATTCTTTCATTTAAACCTTTTCATGTTGTCATTTAAGCTTTATCATGTTAAAATTAATTGCTTGCAAAAATAAGATAACTAAATTGCTCATAAATAATCATCTTTTACATGTATCCCAAGTTCCATTTGCAACATCACAATGCATTACTAAATTGCTGAGCAGTTATTATCAACACTAAATCTGTGTGGAACGAAAGAGATACACTTAGACGCTGATGTAGATCAAATGAATCTTATCATCAATTCCTCTTAAGCTAAAGCTCAGCCAAAACATTCTATAACATATTCCACAACAATTTCTAAATCTTCAATGACAAACAATCATTTGTGCAAAAAAATCAAATCAGTGATCAGGTACAGGTTCCTGCATAATTTGTAGAATTTTCACTACACTTAAAACTATAAATAACTGTTTTCAGTACTTTTTTTAGTGAAAAGCTAACCTATATTCTTGATCCTACATCCAATTCAAATATAAAATGCAGTGTCATGAAGAAATAGAATATGATAGATATCCTAATTCATAAATATTTTCTAAACAAAATTTCATTGCTAAGTACCATTAAAACACCAGCCTTACAAATTTCATATTACCTTCTTCCTCATGTTTGGCATTCAAAAAACATATTAAAATATATCATAAATATAGAAAAGCGTTATGCTACACAGGTTACTAACTATAACACTTGAGGAGTTTGATAAGTTGACAGAATGAAGTTACACTTCAGGACAAAGGATCAACACAAACCGCATCTAGTAAAATGTTTGATGCCTTAAAATCTCTATAAATTATGGATCTTTCAGCTCCATGAAGAAAGGCGAGCCCTTTTGCAGCACCTAAGGCAATTTTCATACGAGTGGACCATGGCAATGTTAAGCAAACCCCTGTGAAGAAGAAATAAACGTAACAAAATTATTTGATGACATCATAGAGAGCCTAAACCACCCTCTATACACCAAAATTTTATTAAAGTTTTGGTAACTTATTAAATTAGCAACTGGCACTGTTAAAACAACACACTGAGAATTGAAGCCACATAGCAAAAACAACACTCAATAAGACTGTCTTGTGCAAATGCATTGGCTAACAATCAAGGGCGGAGTCAGAATAAATAATCCACCCGGGCTAACGTAAAAAAATGCCCCGGACTAATTGCGAAATTTGACCTAAAAATTTAGGACTAATTAGTTATAGTCTACTTGGATTTTAAATTGGGCTGCAGCCTAAAGCCTGGATAAAGTTACACTTGGCTCTGCCACTACTAACAATTACTTCTATTCTTAAAAGCGAATCAAAAGACAGCTGTGCAAATATCACTCACTATACAATAAGTGTGCCTGAATAATCACTTAGCTAGAAAGTAAGGTAGTTAGGAAAGTGCCCAAGGATTTCAAATGTCCTATGTTACAACACATTATCGCCCTCATATAAATTAATATCGGCAGTAAGAATTAATTTGATCACTTACGTTGGAAAAGGTGATTTTCAAGACTGCCACAAGCCATATACTCATAAACCAGCAACCTGTGATCACCTTCACAGCAGTAACCAATGAGTTTAACAAGATTTGGATGACTCAATTGCCCAAGGTAGTTGACTTCGGCCTGAAGATGCAAAAGTCATTATTAAAATATAAATTTTCAGCAACAACTTGATAATAAAATTTCTTTCATCATTTTATGATTAAGATAGAAGAAATAAGAAAAAAACATTCACAACAGAACAAGCACCAATAACTCCATGGACTCTGTTTCTACAGCTCTAAGGTCTATTTTACATGATAAAACTTATTTGGCATTTTTTTTTAACTCCTAGAAGTTTGATCAGATTCTTATACTTCATAGCATCACATTTTGTATTAATTTTGTGACATTACTTTGAGAGACCTAGAGTTTAACTTAACAGTTAATGTGAGACAGAGCCCTTTAGCAAGATATTAATAGTCAAAAAGTGTTCAAAAAGAAATAAAGATGCATTTATTAATTGTTACTAATAAGTAGCAACTACTAACTAGAGCACCCTTTCCCTTCATATACTCCTTTTTGGCAGTCAAATATATTGCATTACCAGTCATTGTTAATGGATTGATTAGGTTGCTCCAAACAAGATTAAGGACACTCGACCTTAACTTGCCAATTTCATTTTTTTTTTGTGCTTGATAATTTCCTACAACTACAAATGTCTAGATGACTATTAAAATGTTTTCGTGCTACCTAAAACTTCCCAGCCTGCAGGTTAAATGATTAATCATGCTAGAAAATACTATGTCAGTAAAGAGATGCTATGAAATTGAAATACCAGCCATTCCTTGTCCCCCTGGAACCCTTCTTTGTTTAGCTCTTTCACAGCAACTCGGGTGGACTCAAACCCTGGCCTGACATTCTCGTCGATAACACCTTTGTACACAATTCCAAAACCACCTTCTCCAAGAATTTGATCAGGTCTGAAGTATGTTGTAGCTGCTCTTAGCTCACTATATGTAAATCTGTTGACACCTCCATACTCAGCTATGAGTCTCAAATCTTCAATATCCTTTGGAGGAGGTAGAAGGCTTGCACCATTTTGGCACTTCCCACTTGCTCGATCTGGGGGAGCAGCATGTTTGCCTGTTAAAACAGTAAGAAAATTTCAAAATATTAAAAGAAGAGCAGAAGCTTGCAAATTAAAATCATGCAGATAAAATTAGTGCTATATAAAAGAGCTTTGCTAAAACACAAGGATCTAACACTCTTTCTTTATCTTATCTAGAGTCCAGACAAGCCTCAACTAACTTCATGTCACTTCTATTCCATCTATACCTTTTTGGTCATTAAAGAGAAACAAGTTGGAAGTTTTACAAGTGTCTCTGAAGATGACAAATGTTTACTTGCAAACCACTTGAAGTGAACAATTTATTACTAACTATCATGATGCAATCAGATAAATATCTTTGATTTTCTACCTGATCATACTAATGAGTTTCACTGGAAACAAAAAAGAGGTTTATTAGATGCAATCAAGGAAACAATAAAAATTTCTCTACTTGGGGCTCCATGAGCATAATCATTCCAATACAGCTCTGAATAGATGTACAGTGCCAATATGGATTTGGCTTAAATTCTGCTACCAGAATACAAAAAATTTCCTTTTTCTTGATTCACTATGCCACTGCAAATTAGGCTTAATTTATGACACCAATTAGTAGTTTTTTTTTTTAAACCTTCACTGGACAGTAAAGCCAGTAATCGTTTGTTTGGTTAGAATAGTATTCTATCCCTTATGTTTCCCGTAGAATAAGAATTTCTATGTTTGAGCGTAAAACAAACTATGACTATCAATTCTCATGAAATGATGATTCCTTAATCATCCTTCTTAGTTATTATTTTGATCTATTTTAGGAATGGCTATTTTTTTATATTTCATTCTCTATAAAACACCTGTTCTTTCTTTATTCAACCCTCCATACAAATACATATTGTGAATGAGCAAAGCGAATTGGACAACTTGAGCTGGATAGTTGAGCTTGATAGGTTAAACGGGTCACATGAGCTAGCCTGGTGGATCTGTGGAGCAGGGCCAAACAAATGTGAGGAGCCAAATAAACCGGATAAAATATCTTTATTGAGTTCATTTGATCATTATGAAAAATAGTTCTTGTCTATTATTTATCACATGGAGTTAACTTAGAAAGTATTTTAAGTAGGTAAACAGTAGCCGATTATTTATTTAATTTTTAGGTGTGTTGGGAGCTGGCATTTTATGCCAAAACGCAAAGAGACGCATTGTACTTCTTACAGCCTCACTTTATGATTAAAATTACGTAGTCAACCAACGCAGCAACCCACAATATCCTAAAAGTGGAAAATGCAAACTCCATGAAAATCAACTTCAGGGATAAACTGCAGTGTTTTTCAACTCCCTGTCTGGCTGTCTTTCACCATATGGCATGGCAGCCGAACCCTCTCGACGATCCCAAAACCTATATTATGAAATCTGGATTTGCAGTTCAGCCAGTAGAAATAGCTTGCAAGTGTAATACGAATATAATCAGCCACCGAATGCTACTACCCAATAAGTAGATAAACGTTTATTACGCTAATATTTTATTTGCAGCGCTAATTTTTAATCTAAGACATTGTTATAGCATCAAAAGAAAAAAATCGATTCTTTAATTGTTGGAGATTAAAGGCAAGGCACACTCACGATTCTCAGTACCGAGAGAAAAGCATCCGCCCATCGGGATAACTCCAGAACGAGTCCACCGCTTTTCCGAGGGCGGGGGCCTCAGCAATCCGTCAAAACTGCTCCATGGAGGCTTCAAGACACTAGATCAAAGAACCTATGCCAAGCCGCCAAATCCAACCTTCGATCGCCACGAACGACGTGCGGGCGACGAATACTAGAATCGTCGCGAAGAAACAAGACGGGATCTACGAAATACGAAAGGCAACAATCATTCTCCGAGTAGAGAAGGATCAGATCTCGTCGGGATGTCTTCCTTCGTCTCTCGCGTTCATCTCGACGATGGATGAAATAAATAGCCGGTTGTAGATCGAGCGAGGTAGTGTGTACAGTTGTACTCAGCGAAGCCTCGCCGGACAATATTATCCACCTTGTGCAAAAATAGACACCGCCTTCTCTTATAACTACGAGCCTGCCCCTCCATACCCAGGCATTTTCTAGTTTCCGTTTCTTTTAATTATCTCCTTAACTTTTTACCATATTCACCTTTAAATAAAATTTGTATACCAGTTAATTAAACAAATTATACTAAAAAATTCTTTAAAATAAATCATAAGATAATTTATACTGCTTTGTGAAAATATGATTTGAATGGTAAAATTGGAACTGTGTGTTTCATGTAGTGAGACATAATCTTTTTTTTTTTAATTAAGGACTTCTTAATGCATGTAATCAGAAGTCAAAGCAACGTTATGTGGGTTCATTATGACTTAAATTTTTATAAAGAAATAAAAGGCCGAGATTTTCCATACCTAACTTGACCAAACGTCGAGTAAATACCGTTAGCTGGCAACATGCGCATTAAATAAAAGTGATGCCAGCTAATTTAATTGGCAAGGGCTTTAAAAATTATTATTAAAATTTTAAAATTGATTTTCATTTAAATATAAACGCTTAGGATTTCGTAATTTTTAATTCTCAGAAAAGTAAAAGAAGAAGAAGAAAAAAAAATGCTTCCGACAGCAACAATCTCCACCTCAGAATTGTCGTCGTCGTTGTGTTCTAGTCGGTATCATTAGAAGGGATGGGAAAAAAACACTCAGTAAGGCCCCTAAGTTTCTAAAATATTCAAATTATACACTGTATTTTTTTTTAAGCTACCAAATTAAGTGGTAATTTTTCAAAATACTCCTAGAGCTTTTATTTTCTACCTTCCTCCCTCCTCTCTCTTTTCCACCAACAATTCCTGGAACAGACGGCTAAGCCGCTAAGGCAGCAGCCATGACCCGTGAGACTGCTCGGCCACGCACCCATGATTTTGCAGTTGAGCTAACGGCCGCTTCTCAGCTTGTTCGCCCACGGAGTCGCAATAAATTGGATAATGAATTGAATTTGTATTTTTGATATGATTTAGACATGATTTAAAAATATTAATCTATATTCAACCTATTTAATTTTTTATGTCAAAGAGTTTAATCCGAATACAAACTACTTAATTTTGGACATATACAATATGATCCGTTAGATATGATAAAATGCATATAAAATAAATTATAAGATACGATTCAAACCAATAGATGCGAAAAAACTCATAATTATATGAAAATGTAATAACTTAAATAAAATATAAAAAGAATTACTAGACATGATCAAAATTAACACGAAAATATCTATAAGTACACGATAATGTAATAAGTTAAATAAATAAATTTATAAAAATTAACAATTTACATAATTCATAAATACACAAAAAGTATATAGGGACTGAGCATAAAAGACTGACTGAACTTTTAGCTTTTTTTAATACATAATTTTTTTTTAAATTAAAAAAAAAAAGATGAATGAGTGTAATATATGGATCTAGCGAATTCAGGAGCATAAGATTTTTATATTTTTAACATATAGACATAAAATAGATACAAATTAAAAAATATACAATCCAGATGTAAAAAAAAATTGGATCGTGTTCGTTTTTTTTTTTTCGTCGTGTCTAAATTCATGAGGTCTAATCACAGCCACATAATTTTGTAACCAACCAACTGTAATTTTATATTCACTTGGTCTAGCGGCATCTAATGGGACAAAGGAATTTTTTTGAAAGTATTTTTTTTTAAATCAATGCATAACGACAGACAAATGGAATCGAATACATAATTTTTTTTGGGTACTATTAGACTCTATTATTTATTATATTATTATTTATATTTAAATTAATTTTATTTTTACTAAGTATTCTTTGATATTTGTCTTCCTAATTTGGTATATATATTTGTCACAGTTTGTATCATTTAATTAGAATGTTTATTAGTCGTGCACGTATCATTTTAAATATGTTTTTGAAATTTTCCTTTGATAAATATAATTCTGATTTTTTTTTATTTTTTTATCTCATTGATTATTTTTGTATATTCATATATTCATCTTAATATTATTA
This sequence comes from Alpinia galanga, assembly GCA_037177395.1. NCBI lineage: Eukaryota > Viridiplantae > Streptophyta > Magnoliopsida > Zingiberales > Zingiberaceae > Alpinia > Alpinia galanga. The sequence goes on along the minus strand of JBAMHZ010145733.1, from coordinate 553 downwards.
TTTATGTGAGTCTGATTGTTATTTTATAATATTTTTTTTATTTTAAAGATATTTTATAATCATAAAAAAAATCTTAATGTTCTTTTCCATTTTAACAATACTATTTATATTCTATACAAGCCATTTTTTGTATTTCTCAATCCTCCTTTTTTTAAAATAATAATAATAATCATAAATATTTAAAGCTATCCGCATGATTTGATAATTTAAATGCTTTGCAGTTCAATAAATTGCTTAAAAAAATATGAACCTTCTTAACTGTGCTAATCCGATATTTAATGGGGCAACTATGTTAATCTTCAAAGTCCTGCGGAATCTTTTGCATTAATTATTATTCATGCCAATAATTCTGCTGTCCATCGTCAAGTCAATTAACCCCCTCTGGAAAGCAAATTAAGCCCCTACTTCCTATTTTAAAAAATAAATTTATTTATTAAATTGGCACAAGTGCAAAAATAAATGGAAGAATTAATTAATTAGCATGTAACACCTCGAGTCTTGTCGACGAGTCATGATATAATGTATCCCGAAACTGCGGCCCTTACACACTCAC
>JBAMHZ010145519.1:0-15435 GCA_037177395.1 Alpinia galanga | reverse complement strand
AACACCTACAGAAAAGAAACTGAACCACGGGAATTTACAGAGAGGAGTGGTGGTGGTGACGATGATGATGATGAAGAAGGAGGAGGAGGAGGAAATGATTGTGAAGAGAGAGAGAGAGAGAGAGAGGAGAATATCAAAATTCTTCTACATGGAAATTAAAAATCATGGAGAAGGACTTGACATGAGTACCATGATCTCCACTTCCATCAGTCATAGATTTGTGAAGCGGGGGAACAAGAGTGTGGCCATGGCAAAGACACAGAAAAGAGACTAAGAAAACTAGATTAATGCTGGCCTAACTGCTGAGGAGGTGGCAATTGGATGATTCGACCTGGCCTACCCGTGCCCATGCTAGATTCGAGTGGAGTCCGATCACAGGTTGAGAATTGGCTAATTCTGAAACTAAAATCCATCAGCGTTGGGTTTAACCCTTCTCCTTTCTCCCATTCGTAATTATCACCATTCACCAACCAAACTCTTCTCTCTATCTCTCTTACTTTCCTTTCATTCATTCCCTTTTCCTTTCCTTCTAGTAACAAACACTCCGCTGCATAATAAAGACTCATCGCTCTCTCACGGCATCCATCCTCCGTGTCGTAGCAACTGCAGCAGCCATCACCATGGCCTCCCTCTTCCTCTCTCCTCTCCTCTCCTCTTCTCCTTCGTAAAAATCAATTTTTTTTTCTTCAATTTTTGCTCTAATACTTCTCTCTTGATATATCTGAAAAAAAAGAAGGAAAGAAACAGAGTAAGCGAGGTTCATGGGGGTACACCTGCAGTTGCTCCACGTCCGGCGAGGAGAACTAGAAGGAGGAGGAGGAGGAATAAGGAAGGGGTGGATCGGGATACGGGTGGGGGCGAACGGGGAGGAACGGCGGCGGTTCGAGGTGCCGGTGGAGCACCTAAGCCACCCGCTGTTCGTGGAGCTGCTCAAAGCGGCGGAGGAGGAGTACGGCTTCCGCCACCAGGGCGCCATCACCATCCCCTGCGCCGTTGACCACTTCCGCCGCGTCCAGACCATGATCCACCGCGACTGCAGTTACAACAACCACCACCACAACTTCCACCTCTGTTTCCGGGCGTCGGCGGCGATAGAGCCGTAATTAATTGACGCCGATTACTTGTAAACTCACTCTTAAGCGTTTTCATTAATTCTCACTCGAAAGTGCTAATTAACCACTAATTATATATCTTTTTTCTTTCTTTCTTTCTTACCGTTTCATTAATTAACAATTAAATTTGCTTTTTAAGGCATCTTCATTTAAACCGATAAAAGCAAAAATTACTTCATTTCTCTTCTATTTCTTCTAACGAACCCGTAATAATACATTAATAACCAAATCGTAAAAACACAAATTAAAATCATTATAAGGAATATCTAAAACTATGAAAAATAAAATTTGACTTATTGTGTTATCCTATAAAAATTAAATCTTATTTCTTCTACGTCATTAAATTATATTCTCTTCTATATTTAAATAAATTTTATCTTATTTTATCATTGCTAATTAAATTTTTTTTATTTGATTTATATATTTATAATAATTTTATATCAATTACAAATACAGAACGGAGTTGATAATTATGCATACACTTTGATCACATTGCACAAGTTTAGATTTCCGTACACGTATGTAGTTGAATTATTGGTGTTACTTAAGATTACAAAAGGCATTTAATTGAATGAGGACAAGAAAAAGATTGTACGAGTCCCCTCACAAATTTCAGTTATTTATTAAATAAATATTTGCCATCGAATTATAGAAAAGAGGGAGAACAAGAATAAAAGAACTAATGTGATATTTTATTTATTTATTTTGCTTTGCCAAAGTTGGTGTTCTGGTCCACATGTCTTATTCCGGTTCAGTGAGAAGTAGCTGTCTATCTTTTTTTTCTTTAACTACCTCTCTTTTCAAATGACTTGAATGTTTATGAGGTCTACATAAGAGACAAAATTTGGATGAAGATTCTCCATTAATTATTTGACAAGGGATAATATCTATTGTATAATTGTTTCGTTTATCATCATTAACATTAATAAACACCATTAGGTCACTGACTTGTTATGTAAGACCCAAGTGGAGAAGCAATTAGCCAAATAATTAGCTCATACAAACAAAACATAATAAATTCTTTTAATGATTCAACCTTCTCTTTTTAACGACTGCCTAGCAATAAGACAATGGAAACAGTCAATTACAACTCTCACAAAGTATCTCAAGGACTTCATTTTTAACCTTTCTTTCATCTAAAATTTTATCTTAACTCGTGTAAATTCTTTACATAAGTTATTATGTTATTAATATATTAACAAATAACCACCGAGGAAGAAGAAGAAGAAGAAAAAAAAAGTAGTGACAATGGCATGCTTGGAAGTTGAAGGAGGGATCAATCAGTAAAAACATCATCAGAAGTTGCGAAATCTACCGATGCCGTGCGTTAGTGCTCCGTATTGTGACACCGTGTAAATATCGGGTGTATCCAAGGAAATTGAATTTGGAATCCTCCGGTCGAATCCAGCTTCTCAGAACTGAATAATTTGTTGCCGGAAGGCTCAATTCCTAGCGAAATTGTTAAGAGTTACAATTGAAAAAGGAAGATACAATCACTGGGATGGAAAGTATCGATATGAGAGTATCGTTAGTACCTGAGCGAGTTCCTTAACGGAGATGGTTCGGTTCCCCTCCCGCTCGAAGTGCTCAAAGGCTGTACTTGCCATTTGCTCCCACCCATCCAAGGCCTCGAGGTGATGAGGACTGATTGCGGCAGCACAGAATTCCTCAAAGTCCATCTTTCTGTATGAGAGTGGCTCCAACTGGAGATGATATTATTTACAAGCATATGAGTTTTAGCAAAAGTATACTCTAGCAAATGAGAGAAATTGTAGGTCCTTCGGAGGTTTTAAAAAAAAAAAAATTCAATTACAAGAAGGGGCAGAACTGTTTTCTTGTCATAAAAAATTTGCTTTAAGCTTATATGCGTACTCAAATAGGTCCATAACCACAGCATTATCTTATAAATGCTGAAGTAGGTGGAGGCATACAAAAGAAACTTAGCGACTGAAAAAAATGGCAGCAGGAATGGATGCCTCACCACATTTAAGATATCGATAACCTTACTCTCCTTCATTGCCTCAGTTGCATTTTGCAATAGGGCCTGCGCAAAGATAGACATAGAAGTAAATGACAGTAGAAAGTATGCAACTGAACAATCACATTTTGGATCTTGGCAAACAAATTCAACTAAACTGACCATTCGAAAGTTGTCAAATGATATGTGACCTTCTCTGTTTGGTGCTAGCAGCTTAAATTGTGATCTTAGATAAAATAGCTGATCCTCTGTTAGAGCTTTGGATAGTGCCTGAAAGGGGTGATGCAATATAAAAAATATTAAACAAGTTGGATAAAGTATACAACTGTTGTATAAGTTCTGGGTGTTGCTGTAGGACAGACTTGGAGGTTTAGAAGGAATGATGAATTGAATATGACGGGTGCAAAATTGTTTGCCCAGGAACCGCTGTTTGTATGGTTGTGGCATTGCTGCCTTAAGATATGATAAGAAAAAAAGGTTTTTATTTTCTCAGCAATCAGGTTTTAAATGATTTTTATTTTTTTCAATTGGAAGTGAGCAATTAAAATTGAAAGGCAAAAGGGATGCTGTGAACGGACATGAAATACAATAATTAAATTTTATCTCATTAGGTGAGGTCGGTTATATGAATACTTCTACGTCATTAGACTCTATCTCCTATTATATCATCTATACTTAAATAAATTTTATCTTATTTTATTATTACTAACCAAGTTTTTTTGATTTTCCTCTTCCTTGTTTGATGTGTATATTTGTTATAGTTTCGCATCGCCTAAGTATATATCTATATCACTTTAAACGTGTCTCTCAGAGTTTTTCTTCAATAGATACAATTCTTACTTTCTCTCTATTGTTTTTATTTCTTATTCTATCCATCTTCGTGTGTGTCCACACATTCTTCTTAACATCCTCATTTCTACAACTTTCATCTTCTGCTCATGTGTTCGAGTTATAATCCAACATTCAATATTATAACATAGCAGGTTTAACTGTCGTTTTGGAGAACTTCCCTTTAAGTTTAAAGATACTTTACGATCACATAAAATATCCGAGCTCTTCTCTATTTCAACCATCCTGCTTATATTCTATGTAAGACAGATCCTCTCAATCGCTCCATTGTCTTGCAAAAATGATTCTAAATACTTAAAGCTCTTAGTTCTAGATAATTCGTCATCTCCTATCTTAACATTTGTCTCATTACGTCTAATATTGCTAAACTTAAATTTCATATATTTTATATTAACTCTGCTAAGTTTAAATCATTTCACTTCTAGAGTACGTTTGGTTCAAGGTTATCGTGGATAACCTTGGTTATCCATCTAAAATTATTCATACTAATCTTGTTTGGTTTAAGGAATTAATGATTCCCAAGTAATGAAGCATGCCCGCCATGTCAGCAAATAGGACATGCAATCCGGAATCATATTACCTTAGGGAGGGTTGGGTTTTTTTTCAATTTCAGAGTTAACAAATATTTTTTCTAAAATTATCCTCTGAATTTTATCCTTTTGGACTTAAATGCCCTTGAAACTTTATCAAATCTTAATTTCATCCAAATATAATCAAAACCTTAGTCAATCGCCCGCAGCCACCATCCCTGCTATTGTCACTGAAGCCGTTGTCGTCGTTATCATCGCCGACTGCCTACCATCGTAGCCTTCAACCACCAGCTGCCTGCCATCGCCGCCTCTAGCCGTCGGCCGCCGGTGCCATTAATGGTTGTCGACCGTTGTCATCGGTCGTCATCGCCGTCAACAATCGCCACCGCCACCAATCGCTGTCGTCGGCCGCCGCCATCGTTGGCTGCAGCTAATCACCACCGCCGTCAGTTGCCACTGATCGCTGATCACCACTATCTTTCAGAGTAAACAAAGCCTTAGAATTGAACCAAGGGTAATATAGTAAAATGTTAAATTAGATTATACAATAAAACCGCCAAACAAATAAGTTTTTATCGCATTACTAGGTTATGTTTTAATCCTCGTAACCTTGGTTAAAGTTATGCACGATAATTTGAACCAAACACACCCCTAATGTTTTCTGCCAAGATTCTAATTTAGCATTTACTCCTTCACATGTCTCATCTACCAAAATAATATCATCTACAAACAACATCTACCACGGTACTGTGTCTTAAATGTGTCCAGTAAGTTCATCCATGATTAGTGTAAAATGATAGGAACTTAAAACTGATCCTTGATTTAACCTTATCTTTATTAGAAATGCTTTAGTTAATTTGTTTGTAGTCTTCACTCTGGTTGTTACTTCCTCATACATATTCTTGACTAGTTCAATATATGTTATACTAACACCTCTCTTTTCTATAATTCTGCATATGATTTCTCTTAGAACTCTATCATAAGCTTTTCTAAATCAATGAATAATATGTGTAAATCTTGTTATTGCTTTCGATACTTTTCAATTAGTTGTCTGAGAAAATGTATAGTTTCTATTATCGATCTTTTAAGCATGAACTCAAATTGATTTTCGATATCTGTGATCTTTTTCCTTAATCTTTTTTCTATTACTCTTTTCTAAAGTTTCATGATATGACTCATTAGTTTAATACCCCTATAATTTGTACAATTTTGTATATTCCTTTTATTCTTATATAAGAGAATTATAGTACTTACCCTCCATTGATCGGATATTTTTTTATTTTCAATATCACATTAAATAATTTTATAAGTCATTCAATACTTTATTTCCCTAAACACTTTTATACCTCAATTAGAACATTATCTAATCTAATGACTTTTCCATTTTGCATCTCATTTAAAGCTTATTCTCCTTCTGAAATTTAAATTCTATAATAAAAATTTAAATTTTTATACTCATTTAACTTACTTAAATTACCTAAATTAAGTTAGTCACCTAAACTTTCATTCAAAAGTTAATGAAAATATCTCTTCCACCGCTCTTTTATTTCTCTATCATTTACTAATACCCTATTGTATTCATCTTTAATATATTTTATTTGGATAAGATCTTTTATCTTCCTCTCTCTCTCTCTTTAGTTATTCTATAAATGTCTCTTTCCTCTTCTTTTGTATATAATTATCTATATAACCATTCAAAAATCTCATTCTGAGCTTCATTCACTGGTCTCTTAGACTCTTTCTGGGTTATTATATATATTTTTTTAAGTTTTTCTCATTCTTACAAATATATAATTCCTTATAAGCTATTCATTTTTTCTTCACTTTTTCCTGTACTTTCTCATTCCATCATCAAAATTTCTTACTTGGTAGTGTATGTCACTTTGACTTACCGAATACACTCTTGACTACTATTTTTAACTTTGATATCATCTTATCTCATATCGTATTAGGGTCACTGTATATTTCACCTAATACTTGTACTCCTACCTTCTCTTTAAATATGTTTTGTTTCCCATCCTTTTACTTTCATCACTTTAAAAGAATCGTATATATTTTTCTTTTATTAATACTTGCTTTAGGCGTATATCTAATACTACTAATCTATATTGGATAGTTAAGTTTTCTCCAGAATGACCTTGCAATCTTTACAAATTTTTATATCCCTCTTCCTAATCACAAGAAAGTCAATTTGTGATTTATTATTCCACTTTTGAACATGACCAAATGTTCTTTTTTTTTTTAAAACGTATTAACTAGTATAAGGTCATATGCTATTGTACAATCCAATATAATTTTATCATCTTTATTTCCTCATGCACTCTCTCATATTCCTCATTTTTCACTCCAACATGCTCATTTAAATTGTCTTCTATTAAAATCATTTCATTTGGCAGAATGTTTTGTAATACTTCATCTAAATTGTCCCAAAACCTTGATTTAGTGTCTTTATCTAATCATGCTTGAGGTGCATATATGTTAATTACGTTCATAGTTTCTTTCTCCATTACTATCTTGAGGGCTGTAATTTTATCTCCCTTTCTAACTACTCTTACAACTTTATTCAATAAACTATTTACAATAATACTCACTCCATTTCTTATTTTACTTTTTTTTGTGTATTATAATTTAAAACCATTTTCTATCATTCTTGCTTTTTTGCCTATCCATTTTATCTATTGTACACACAAAATATTAATTTTTCTTCTAATCATTGTATCGACTACCTCCATTGCTTTACCTGTGAGGGTTCCTATATTCAATGTTCTAAATCTTAGACTACCAGTTTTCCTATAATATTTGTTCTTACCTAACCTATGGTGTTAAAACTCTTGTTTATTTAACACTGTACTCAAGTTCTCATAGAGATGTGGCGGTCCTTGCCGAGACATTACAATCAGACACTGCAATCCAAACTTTTGTATATTTATCACTACACCCGAGTTTTACAGATGTAGCGATCATTGCCAACATATTACAGTCGAACCCTACAACATGTTTCTTCTAGGGAACAACCTAGCATTAGCACAATAGTTTAATAGATCTATTCATTGAACATTTGCCTTAGTTTAACGCCGGCTGACAATTTAACATAACCCTCCTCCTTTATCCGAGCTTGAGACCGGCCATGATAGGTCATCATGGGCGGAGTTACTAAAAGCTCTTCTTAAGAAGAAAAATCCCCTCTACGAGCAATATGGTCACGTTACCTTTAAACACTCCTTATGGCATCTTTTAGGCTCCAAAATGCTCCATTAGTGAGAAAGTATGGACCACTAAGCTTCCAAATTCTTAATAAAAAAACTTTTTAAAAAGCTCTAAATATGCTTTCTCGGGTTATCTTGGCTATAATTGTGCAAAGTTAGCCTAAAACTAGGTCCTTTAGGGAGTCAAACTAGGCCTGAGCAACACATTTTACTCAACTCAAAAACCACGCTATTGAGATGATATTCCATTGCTCCATAAGAATCTAAAGTGTAATTTGGAGAGGTTCTTTGCTCCTCGACTATCTCCATCACTATACATGCTAGTTATCTGATCCATATCTATAACAACACTTTGGTCGAATTTTGTGCTTAAAATTCTTTCATTATAAAGAGTTCAATGAAATCAGATTCTTCCTTATCTTTAGGACAAAGGGTGTTTGTGCTTATATATATCGTGCTCTTCTACGTAAATTTAGCTAACTTATCAACATCCATGGGCCTCCACCTGAGTATCTCTCGGACATTTTAGTCACACCGACATTAAATGCCAAACAAATCCTTCCTAGTGCAAACATGCATCGCACAAGCTAAATTAAAGTACCAAGTTATACATGCTTTTCCTCTTGAGATGAAAAGTGAAACAACATCATCTAATTTGATGTCTACACACTGCTCTCTTTGTCGTCTTCTCCTTTTATGATGATATTACAATTTTGCACCTATATTATTGAACATCCTTTAAAGATTCAACTTTAAATATATTTGAACTTCTTGTCTCGTAAGTATTCCTTCATGCCCTTGTTCCGAGTAACTTTGCACTTCAATTCAAATTTGAAATGGTAGTTTTATCATTTCTTTAAGCAACATATGCAAAGTTTTATTTGTCATTTCTTATAGAGCTACCTTGCCTCTCTTATCAACTAAGAGATTTTCCATAAAATGATCAAATGAATCAGATAGGAAGCTAATATATGATTAGTCAAGATCTTCTCCTTTACCTTAGTCAACTCATTCATAAGAAACTAGTTATGCCTCTCTTGTCAACTAAGAGAGTCTCCATAAAAGAATCAAATGAATCAGTAAGGTAATAAACATTTGGCCAAGTCACCATATGAGATGTTCTCCCTCAACTTGTACAACTCCATCATAAGACCGTAGTTATTTGTAATGGGTTACCTATACAACCTTGCCTTGAGGGTAGCCTAGTAAAGGATATTGTTGGCCGTCTAATGAGCCTTCACTTATAATGCGCTTTGTTGTACTCTCACTAGTTGACATATTGAAGACATTATTTGCAAAACTCAGTTTAATAGTACTAACTATCTTTGCCTTCATAATTCTTCAATCCTCTTGTATATGGTTGCTTACGCTTTGTTTTACTAAGTACCCCACCAACACTACATAAATAAATTTGATATACTCGATCACAATAAAGAGAAAATAAATCTTGTAGGGACTTCTTGAATAAAAAATCCTCTAGTGCCTACTAAAGACCTTAACATCCATAGATGATCCAAGTATCTACTGTGTTGATTGTTTTACCCACTATTAAACTCTAATTGCACCACTCTAAGATCTTTTAACCTCGTCTCTAATACCATTTGTTGGAATTATAAGTGTTTAAAATATCATTTGATGAATGGAGATCACACTAACACCAATTGATAAAATGCATTGGCTCAAATCACAAACTTGAAGGTTCAAATTGGATCACTTCAGAATGTGGTAACACTTGCCCATAGTTTGTAATAAACTATCAAAATTCATCCTAGATACTCTCTCAACATCAACGGAGAAACACTTATAAATCTCACATGTAGCACTCTTTAGACACTACTTGTTTGTTTGCCATGGAGGAGGGAAACCCTTTTCTTGGCTTCACAAAGAATCAAGGAAATATAAACTTCCATCCATCGTTTACCCTGAAATCAGGCAGAAACTTTGTTCTTTTGTAAAAGCTTGGTAAAGCCCCATAATTTTCCTTGCTGCGTGGAGTTTGAGCTGTGAATTGGCAAATCACCATTAGCATGTGAGCATACCACTACACCGCATGTTGCTCCACTTCGACTATTCTGTGCCCCTTGCCAACAAGGTCACCTCCTAACTAGGTTGCCCGCCTCATCTTCCTGAGAACATTTCTAGAAATATCATAGGCACAATTGCAATGTCGACAATGTTGATATTGCAAAGGGTAGTGAAATTCAGCATTAAAGTAGACTTGATGTAACCGTTGTGGCATTTAAACTTAGTCTAACCAAAAATAAATAGAAAAATAAATTTAAAATAGAATAATTTTAATTTTGATTAATAGAAATAATTGCCCAAATGCCCATTACAACATAGTAGCTGCATATCTCAAATCTGATAGTTGCTTTCCCTAAGTTATGGTTTCTCTCCTGTGATAAAATTTCCCATGAGTTGTCTTCTTTATCCATGATCTTGGAAAGCGTTTTGCAACCCTTGTTTTAAAGAATAATAACAATAATTTAAAAATCTCCAAGTAAAATTCCTCTTGAATCTGATAAATAATTTTCAAGTTTCTTATTTTTGGGTGATGCATTACCTTTATCGTTTATGTTGTAGTATAGCGTTGTCATCCTGATAGTAATTTTTCTTTGTCCTGCAGGCAGGTATTCCATGACGGTTTAAAGAACAACGTAGAAACCCGGCATTCAGTTTCTTTGTGCCTACTGTTCTGTCCCATTGGAGTATTTTCTCATTTTGTCACCAAGTTGCTGACCAAGACAGCAAACCAGCCACACTGATTGCTGAACAAGGACGAGCTGGTTTTTAGTTGATTTAGTGTGCTTTAAAGAAAAGGAACTTTGGTTATAGATGCAATTAGACTCTGAAATTGATCGGCTCGCACCAATTCATCTTTTAAATAATTTTAAAAAAATCGTTTGTCGCTGTTCTTCTGCAGTCGTACACTCGCTCTTTGGTATTAAAAAAAAAAAGAGTGCTGTCTTAAAAGAAATAGGATTACTAATTGCTGTGGACTTAATCTCTCATTGATATTGATAAGTTCAAGTATTTTTTTATTGACTGAAACATATATATTTTTTCCACTCAAAGTTACATGGTATCAATGACTAGCATTTAATGAGGAAGATCTGATTAATACATATGTAAACTGTTGGCAGATAAAAGTTAGACATTTCCCATCTAGACCGGTTTTGATTGTGGAGCAGAATTAAGTTATAAAACCATCAAAAGTTGATTGATATTTAGCAAAGGACGCATTCAACTGTAAGGAATGCTCAAACAGCGCACCGTATTTTGGAATTCATCGAACAGAGCATTTCTCGCCCAAAATATTTCACTTGTTTTATAAAATGTTCCCCTGCCAATCTATTATAGTCCAACCAACAATCGACTAAATGTGACTTTAGTTTGCTGAATGTCATTTTGGTCAACTAATTGTTATTAAAAGTTTTTGGTCAAAAGTATTTAACGGTTACCAGTACATATCATATCTAGTTAACTATCACTCATCAATGGAAAGGTCACGGTGATTTCAATTTTATATTAAATTTCTCCTGAGTGTTCATGTTCATTTTTTTTATAATTTTGAGCCCTACGAAGTTGTCAAATACATTTAGCTAAAAGTCCTTGATTGTTATTAGTTGGCTCAATTAAAATTTCATCCAATCCACTACTAACCATTAAATGCTTTTTAGAGGTACTTGACGACTAAAAACAAAACAAAGAGTCTTCTTTTATCCATTTAATCAAAAAAGCACTTGTCTATCCCTCTCCCCGGTTACATGTTACAGCTGATGACGATAAAAGATGGGACGATTGTCCATGCAACAAGAGTTTTATTTTCCTACCCAACATTCTTTAATGTTTGCAGTGTTCGAATTCATTCGTGATGCTAGGTTGTCTATTCAAATTTATTTATACTTTTTGAATTTTCTTTTGATGATCGATAGAAAACTTCTATAGGATTAAACTAATCATCCTCGGAATTAGTAGACCAAAAACTTAGATATCTCATACTAACTAAAAAAACACTTGTCTTTCAAAATTTATCAAAATAATATCCTAACCATAATTTGATTTTTGATACAGCCTTTTGCATTCCACATTGAAGTTGTTTTGTACAGAGGTACTTTAAGGTGAAGTCATTTTAACCAATTAGATCAAGTAGCTCCAAGGTGGAGTAGTCTAAAGCAAATATATTTTCATAAGGAAATATTGAAAGGAAAAAAGTTACCTATGTTATACCTCTTTATATCGATCAATTTCTATTCGTATAGAGGATTGTTAAAAATAAAATATAAATGAGCATTGATGAGAAAATGACTCCAATGAAAAGAGGAAATAATCTCACATTACAAAATTAAATGAGAAGTGGATTGATTTATATTGAATTTCACCTTTAAAATAATTTAAGTATTAGTATTATTGCATGAGTTTCTCTGGCATGTCCTAGTCAAATCTAGGAATTAATTTGCACTAATCAATTTATACTGGCATTAATCAAATTAAATAGAACAATCAACCATTAATTATAATTAATGGTAGGCTAGATTTAGTCATTCTCAAACATAGCAATTAGCAAAAAATCTTCTCTTTTTAACTTTTGAATCTTTCTTTTTGCTCTTTCTCTTAGTTTCAGTGGTTTTGTAATAGTTGTCGTATAACAATTCATGCTTGATTACTAATAAAGGCAATTTGATTGTTGTATTCCATAAATTGCTTATATTATTTAGCCTTTTGAATAATTCTATAAAATTTAGAAAACTCATTATGCAAACGATGTTCTTCCCTTGTCAACTATAACTGAGTGGTAAAAGTATGTATACTTTTTCAGCTAAATTATGATGGAGAAAAACATTTTGAATATCAAATTGATAGAGTGGCCAATCATTAGTACTAACTATAAACTGTAATTAGCTTGACAATAGGCCAAAGTCTCATTATAATTCAAACCTTCAACATGTGTATCATTTTTAGCGATAAGTTTAGCCTTGTAATGCTCAATGAATCCATTTGATTTGTACTTGATTTTATACACTCACTTGCAATTAATTAGCTTCTTTTCTTTAGGTAAAGAAGGGTCCATGTCTCATTTTCTTCTAATACTTGAATTTCTAAACTCGTAGTCTCTCACCATTTAGAATCTTTCTTAACCTTGGCAAATGTGTTAAGTTTTACAAGACTAGAAATACGAGCGACAAAGACACAATAAGAAGAAGGCAAGTTATAACATATAAAATTTGCTAAATGATAACGGGTGTCCTTACTCGACTTTGCCATTGAAGATGATGATAAGCTTAGGGAAAGAAATTTATTTTGAAAGCAATTGAAATCACGCAACTAAATTGATGGTTGGTGAATTCATTTTGATTATCATAATATAGGTTCATTGGATTGAAAATAAGAGGTGATATATTGGATGTGGTTCTTCCATTGTAACAAAAAGATGAAATCATTATATTGGTTGGCCCTAGGGGCAATTTTTTACCCAATTGAGCCCTAGTGGAGTGGGAGGGCAAGCGTCCCTGAAAGACTTTACAGTTCCTAAGAATCGACCCTTGTTCATTGTAACAAGTTTGCCACCACGCTAACCACTCGACGCTCCCATGAGGACAGACGTGGTTCTTCCATGAACAATATGGTCACCATTTAGATTTTCTAAATATTAAGGAATATAAGATGTTTTTGTTTCGGATGAAGTCGCATAATCATGTATTGGTAAAGGTAGCAGCAAAGAGTTACCTTCATCATTTTCTTTCATTGAACAAAAAGTGAATACGTGTTCCTGAAAAATAACATTTTGACTACAAAAATATATTTAGCCTCTATGTCATACACTCTATAAGCTTTTTGACTAATAGAATATCTAATAAAAATACATCTTTGAGCTTGCTAATCAAATTTATAATTTGGTTTGACATTGGTAGCAAAACACAAACATCTAAACACTAGTGTACGATAATAAGTGAGTGGTTTATTGTAGATAATCGTAAATGGTGTGCTTAGAAAATAGAGGTATAGATATGTGATTGATAAGATAAATGAAAGTGACTAAACTTTTCCTCCAAAAGGTTAATCATAGATGCGATTGAAATCTCAAAGTTCTAGTCATGCTCAAGGTATGTATATGTTTTTGTTCAATGACACCATTTTATTGGAGTGTGGAACTAACACTAGTTTCTTATGTTATTTCATGTTTATCAAAAAAATTCTGCGTCGAATAAAACTCATCGCTATCTATTTGAAATCCTTTAACTTTTCTATTAAATTAAATTTCATCAAATCTAAAAAAAAAAGATTTTAGCAAAGACTACATCTCAAACTAAAAACATATAAGAAATATTCATATATACTTAGAAAAATCATCCATAATGGTTAAAAAATAATAAGCATCTATATGAGAGTTAACTCAAAAAGCTCCTCAAATATCACAATGTATTAATTCAAAGGTTCACTAGTAGAAATAGAACTTATATGATATATCAAAAGGTAGACTTGTTTATTTGGCTAAAGACAAATATCACAAATTATATTTGAACAAATAAAAATTTCACTAAGCAATTGTGCAAAGTGCTTCATAGGTTGTCTGGATGGATGACCTAGTGGTTTATGCCAAAGATCATACTATGAAGATGCATTATTTACTTTAGCAATGGATGGAATTGGCAATATGGAAGAGATGTAATAAAGGTCATTATTGATGTGGGTTTAAATTGGGGAGTCCTCTAGTCGAAAAAGAGAGCTACCCGATAAGAGCAGAGAAAGTAAGTCCCTTTAATCAGGAGAGAGACTATCCGAGAAGAACAGAAAAGGTAAATCCCTCTAGTCGAGAGAAAGAGCTACTTGAAAAAAGTAGAGAAGGTAAGCCCCTCTAGTCGGGAGAGAGGATTACTCGGAAAGAGTAGAGAAGGTAAGTCTCTCTGGTTGAGAGAGAGGGCTACCCGGGAAGAGCAGAGAAGGTAAGTGTTCTTAGTCGGGAATGAGGGCTGCCCGGGAAGAGATGGCCTAGACGTCTTTATCTTGGGAGGAAGCCTACTGGGGAGGTATAGTAGGCCTAAACACATCAACTATACAAAAATGAACTAGAAGGGCCTATGGCCCTAGCTCGTGGAGGAAACTTCCTTTATACTTGTCGTTCCTCTCCATGATCCCTACAGGTAACAACCTCAGTCAATGGTGGCACACCATATGGAGATTCATAGCAGAAAATGTTCCCTAACGGTATACCAAGAAGCATCGACAAAATGCATGATGAGAAAAGGGAGAAAACCTCAGAGATGCTATAAAGAGACATGTTAAGGTAGAAAAAAGAGGGGTTGCTCCCTTGGAAATGACAAGAAACTAATTCTTAAAAACTTCTTCTTACCTTTTTCTTCTTTCCTCATTCACCTATCTGACTTAAGCATCGGAGGACCATTAGCCAGATCACCAGCGGCTAGCTGACGTGTATTAATCTTGACAAGATCTTGGTGAGGATACTGTTATGGTTGTGGGAACCCACCTTCTCCCTGAAAAGCTCGGTGGGAAGGGCCGTGAGAAGATGACTGCATCAGTTGGCACCGTCTGTGGGAACCTATACTGAGTAAGATGTTAAGATGAGGTCAAACGAGGTATGGTCTTCTGCCTCAGGGCCGGATGGAGACCCCATCACTCTGACCCGCTTAGTTAGCGACCATCATCCAAAAGGACATGGAGGAAGCCTTGGAGCAATGGGGAGAAATAAGTCATTTACCTCCCTCGAACCAGAGAGAAGGCGGAAGTCACCCTCTGGGAGG
>JBAMHZ010145305.1:0-15436 GCA_037177395.1 Alpinia galanga | reverse complement strand
ACAATAGCGCTAAAAATAAAAGTATTCTCGAGATAAACATATGGTAGGGGCGTCCATTTGACGATTCGTTAAATGTGGAGTGTCCTTTTGATTTTTTCCCCTAAATTATTTACATGAAAAGCTTCAAAGTAACGATACTTCATAGGAGATAATTTTATCTAAGCATATAATTATAATCTTCAATAAATTCGCTACCATCACCCTAACCCTAAATAGCTTTTTAAAGATTTTTTCTTTTTTGGGCACTCAGCTAAGTTTTTAAAATTTTTTCCCCTTTTTTGACTTTTTAAATTTGTAAGAGGGACAAAGTGTAATTTGAGAAAAAGTGGCCACGGAAGGTAATTAAATGAAATAGAGGCCTTGGCACACCAACAATCAACTTTAGGTGCCTTTTTAGGGGAATTGCCCTAAATTAATCTTATCTAGAGTGTAACAGATTTAAATAATTTACTTGATTATGTATTCAGATACAAATGGAAAAGAAGAGGTCTAAATAAAAACCATGTCTCCTTTAGTTGATCTTTACTTCTTTTTTTTTTTTTTTTTTGTTTACACTACTCCCCTATATTCTCACATTTTCCCCAAAATCAGGTCACTGATAGATTTCTCCTGTAAAAATTCTGCATTAGCAGATCTTACAAAGCTCACAGCAGTTGCTAAGGTGATATTGACAGTCATATATGGAACCATTAGTAGAAGAAACAAAAGGGAGAGGCAGAACATACTGTCATAAAGTTGCCAAAACTTTCATTCAGTTATTATGATATATATTAAAACAACAGTCCACCCTACAACAATATATTGCCCATATTCAGATTTGATGACATCAATAGACTATTAAAACCATAAAGATATTACTTTAGGAATTTTGTAGCACAAAGTCCACCAGATGAAGCAGGAATAGCACTAGATAGATTCTGGTTGACTAAATTACTTTTCTAACACATAAAGCAAACAAATTGTAGGAAGATTTACTTAAGCTGTAAACTTTAAACATAGCTTTTCTAATCTTGGACCTAGAAACCACACGCATTATAATTTCTATATGATACAAAAGACCTCCACATCACTTTAACATGGTCTTTCTTAAACACTAGAATTTAAAGCAAACCTGCTCCTATTTAGTTACTCAAATTTGTCAAAACTTGATAATACCCACTGAATATTTCATGGACAAGAATACAAGAAACTGGCATCAAATATATGTGGCATGGTACAAAAAAGAATGGTTAAAATTGTATTGCAACACAGTTCTCTCTCGTCCTGTTACATCCATTAGATCATAAGCTACAAGATTTCATCAACATCGTTAAGTATGAAGGGTTATAAAAAAAAATCTAACTATAAACAAAGTGTTGCTTCAGAAAACCACAATATTATGCTGAGAAAAAAGGAGCTGATGAACAATGCAGAAAGAAAATCATCTGAAGAAAGAAAGCAACTCAATAAATTTCATATCCACAGCCATTTTTTTGGTCTTTAATGTTGACTCTAACAATCATAAGGTCAAGAGTATGCAAATATCACCAATTTTTATGCATTTAAGACATAATCCGAGCAGGATAAAACATCTAGGCATTTCAATCAATGCAGCAAAAGGTGATAACGCTCACTTGGGCACCCCTCTAGACCGGCCCCATAGCACCTAGAGAGGGATAAATCATGGTGACCGAGTGGCCTCTTAGGTGGGAGGACATTTATTCCCCAGGAGAATTAATCCCACCGGGGATCAACCCTTGCCAATTGCAGCAACTCTACCACCCGAATACCAACTCGGCTACACCCGTGAGGGCATTTCAATCAAGGCAGCATGTGTAGTGGGTTTACCTGACGAAGATTAATCAGATACTCAAATGAATCCTTTATGGTATTAGAGAAAACTTCATTTTTGAAGAAACTTTCTTCCAGTATCTTGTCTAGAGATGCTTTAAACTCTAACAGGTAGGAAACCAGATCTTTGTCTTTCTCTTCATCCATGATAATAGCTTGACCAGTACCACGAATATATGAGCTAAGAGTTTGCTTTATTAACTCGAGAGCATTAACCCTCTGAAATAGTGTATACATTCTCTGAAGGTCATCAATACGGTTTGCTTCCATAAGCATAGTGAATCCCTAGACAATGAGATTACAACAAAATGAGGTAGGAAAGATAACTTTGTGATGTTTAACAGACCAGAAGGCATGAACCAAGTCACCTTCTCAAGAATTGCAGAAGTATGACGTTCAAGAAGTTGTTTTTCTGCAGTTGCTACAAGGGGCTTCCTCGTAGTAGCACCCAAGTATAAAAAACATCTTTCATGCTCCTCATGTAACCTCAACTTTAATTTTGTAACATAGAGGGATTAAGAACATAATAAGCAAATCAGACATCCAAACTAGCGTAGATAAATTAGACAGGAAGAATAATGGCAGGAAGGATCTCACATCAACATGTTTCAAATAATCTGGAACATCTGACTGTTGCATATATTTCACACCTTCGGATGCATAAAATTCAGAAGTGCCTTGAAGAAAGGGTTTCTCAAAGCTGTCTGTGTAAATTCCTAGTGCAGTAAACATCTTCAAAAGATGACTCAGGATAGTCCTATCAATAGCTTCACCTTGCCTGCCAAAGAAAAAATACTTTCAAATGAAAATAAAGACACTGAAGAAACATCCACTTAGTTGAAGTAAAAGAGTGCTCTATGACCATCAGAAACAAGCTTGTTTGATATCAGTTGTGCTGCCCATGAACAGTAATTTTGTTGATTTAAATCCATTCTTAGACAATCAACCCAAGCAAGTTCATTAGAGTGCTAAAAATTTCCATCTCTGTATATGGTTGTTAGCTTGTTGACAGTTTAATTCAAAAACTTGAGTTGTTAACTAAAGTGGAGGCCCAACTGTTCCTTTAACATTTTATATGGTTAACTAGACTAGAAGTAGAGCCCCAACTCAATATGTGGAACTAACTCAATTTAACTACGGAATTATTAGTAAGGCAGGTTGGAGTTCAAACATAGTACCTTCTATGTTTACATTTGATTTACTAACTACTTATCCTAGCATCAGAGAGCTGTTATAACAATGCTTCCGAAATAAAGAAATCATTATAATGTATTGGATTTAAAAAAAACTATAGTACTTGGTCTCAATTCTCAAACATGAAGTAATTAGTGTAACTGATTACTAACGTGGATGATCTTTAATTCTTTATATTGACTTACATCACAGTTAATGTAGAAAAGAAAATAATCAAACAAATGATATGATGTGTTAGTCTAACTCATGTGATTACTTTAAAAATTGATAAGAGAAAAAATTGGATGTAACTCAAATAGATATTAATAAAATAATACTATCCACGCTTTCAATTTCATGTTCGATTCTCATGCCCATAACTTTTTAATCAACAAAAACAATTCAATAACAGAAAGTATTTTACAAATACTAGTACCTCATAATGCTGAGACAAAAGCCTCAGAGTTATAAAAGAAATTTGTAATTCTGAGGAGTGAAAGTTGGCTGAATCTGAGTTAAATCAGAGTAAATGTGAGAGTAAATATAATTTCTACATGTTTAAAATTGTGATAAATTGAAGGCTTTGATGGGTGATGGTACAAGGCATGGATAACAAGAAATACCAGCAATAACTTACAAAGAAACAAGAATAACAAAATAGAACAGAATTAAACTCTGTGCATTTGGAGATGGATTCAAACTACGATGGATTTTAAGAAAAGTGATTTTGAAGTAAAGGCTTTTCAAAATCCAGAAATTCTGTAACTTTCTAGTTTGGCTTGACTACAAGAAAATATTTTAAAGTTACTATTTGGTGCAATATGATTCATGTTGTTGAAAGTAATAACTGAGATGTGAGACTCGACACTAATTTGAGAGTAAACTGGCCCAAAAGGAAGATTTTGCAACTTTTAAAGTCAGGTCTCGTTGACTTTCTTTTCTTTAGGATAATCTCTTACTTCAGGCTTACATTCTTTACAAACATAGGTAGGTTGGTTTGGGCTAAGGTGTATTGTATCATTACATGTCAGAATTTAGTTCCCCAGCTAGAACTGTACTATTTTGATACTACCAACACTTGGCATGGATTAAAACCATCCATGATGAGTTTAGACAGGTTTTACTCCGTTAATTCTCAGTTTATTTACTTTAAAAATAATAATATAATAAAATAAAACTATAGCAATTAGATAATTACATTAAGATTAGGCTATGTCATACCATGTCAATGCTCATCACTCAACATGTGTCAAAGTGTGTCAAGATAAATTTAAATGACCATTACTCATTTAATCCCCTAACTTAAATTATTTTCTTCAAAATATAAGATTATTCATTAGATGGTTGAATTACAAATGGATTTCACTCTTTTTTACTTCAATGCATTCCAAGATAGATTCAAAAGGTTTGTACTCCTTTCAAGAATAAGTCTAGCAATTTGATAATCAGTTGATTTAACAATTTGGAAAAACAAACTACAGAAATATGACAAACATTGATATCATTAGATGGAAATTTTTATCAATGTGCACCAACACGTGCAAAAATGTGCCAAGTGTTGCTACAGTATGGTATACCTTGGCATAGGCAGCACAAGATAAATTATCCGTGCCAACTAGTATTAGGTTTCAGCAATTTAACTAAGCAATGAGTTTAGCTTTCAAACTATGGTTTGGGCCAAGTATTTTAGCTCTTTTTGTTTTTAAACTTTTTGAACTATATATTAACTTTAGTTAAATTCTGGGTTTGGTTTTCTTTTAAAAAAACTAGATCATAAGTTTAAGTATTGAAGTACAGACCCATCTTGGAATAAACAAATGTTCAAATCAGGTCAAGCCAATTAGTTTTCACCCTATAGAAGTTGCTGAAAACGTAAATGGGTCAAGTTGAATTACAAGGATTTTCAATGCAAGGCAGGCAGTGGACCAATTAATTTAGACTTATCAATCAGTACAGTGTAGATTAATAAAGTTAGCTGAGCTCACAAATGATTTTTCTGGCATTTGCAAGTACTGGACGAGGGGCTATTTCGAGCCTCCTAGTTTTCAATTTACAAAAACTGTCGCCTTATATTGCTAAAAGTGAATTAGTTGTTTGACTTAAACTACAATCTCTCTACAAGTCAAATATCAGCTATGCCAAATTGTCACCCTTTTATATCTAAAATGAAGATTAATGAGGTAACCATTGTATCCAATACTTTTTTCTGTTTTGCATTTTATTTGTTTTATTTGAATTTAAGTACAAGGGATTTGGTAAACTTCTAGGTGGTCTTTTGGGAAGTTTAACAGTGTATTTGTTAAAGCCTAAATATTTATTAAGAGAGGGCGCACTAGGTTTTGGTTTGAGTCTTGATTACACACAACCTGTTAAACTTAATTAGGGATAGTATTTGTGATAGTCTCCTTGAGACAACCAAGAGGGACAGAGAGGGTGGGTTTCTTCTCTAGCAATTGAAAGTGCTTCAAGTGGATTCTTTGCAGCAACAGAATCTCCAGAGAGGATTCTTGTGAGATAGGATCTAAGACCCTTCTTTTGATTTCTTAATGATTCAAGCATTGTAATAGTTAATTTTTGTTCTAACTCATTATTTAGATGCTTTTTTAAGAATCTGAGGGGTAAACGTGATGAGAAAGAGGGCCTATAGACGAGAGGAGAGTATTTTCAAGGTCTCTAGAAATGGACATAGAAGAAACAATTGAAGTATATAGTTCAACAATCTGACTGCACAGGTTGGTTGACAGCCCAGTCCATTGATTGGTCAACTAATCAAGATCAGTAAACACAAACAAAGAGAGGCAGAGAAGGAATAGAAAAGCATAAGAGAGAATTGGATAGCACCTTGAAGTATTAGTCTAGAGGATTTGTGAAGGCGAATTCGGACTTGTGAACAACTCTTACTGGAGAATAGATGATAAGATGAGAGAGACATTAAGCCATGAGAAGGTACAAAGTCCTTGTAAAAGTCATGATATAGCTCCGTGCTTTTGGTGATTGATTGTTTCGACAACCCTTTTGTTCCCAGAGTACCTTCACTTTTGTGCATGTGTTGTGTGATAATACATGAATAGATGAACTTAGAGTGCTAACTGCGTTAGTTATTATGATTCATGTATTACAATTATGATAGCACTGTTGCATTATAGTTAAATGTTATGAATTAATGGTTACTTAGTTGCATTTTCTTTTTATTACTAGTTTCTTGATAGAGTTTACCTATTAAGAGAAAATTCCAAGAGACGCGTTTAAGATAATACAGATATGTACTTAGACAACCAATAAATGCTCTCGTCAAGCGATATAAAACTATTAAAGATATGTACATTAAACAAAGAAGAGAAAGAAAAAAAAAAGACTTGATTAGTAATAATAAACCAAAGATAAAATTTATTTAAATATAGATGATGATATAGTAAGGGATAGAACCTAATGACATAGAAGGATCCATATACCCAACCTCACTTAGTGAGATAAGATTATTATTGTTTCTTGATAGAGTTATGATCATCGTCAACATCAAGTCATATTTGTCTCAACTATTTGGTATAACTACAAGGACCTTATCCCTTCATTGTAATCTCACTCTATTCAAGCTTATATCATTAGTAATAATCAAATCAGCTAAATCATTATTTAATTAACTACAATTTTCTTTGCTTTCCCTCTATTTCTCTCACATCTTCTACTCCCTCTAACTATTCAAACTATTGATAGTCTTTCAACATGGTAGACCATACAATAGCAGCCTAAGAAGCACAGAACAATTACCAAGACTCCTAAATCTCTTCTCCAATTCAATCACTCACTCTACTCTCTATCCTAATAATGACATCTTCATCAATATATCTTTGTTGAATAAGAGAACCAAGATATTAACAATTCTTCCTGGAATTTAATGGCCATTGTTTCTTAATTATTCCCACAATTATTTTCTTATTACTGAATATTTTGCAAATTCAGAATTAGTCCAACTTACTAACTTAGTCCTAGATGCATGGACTCGCTTCTTACCCCCACTGGCCCAAGGCAATGCAAGAAGCCTTAGCTATTTTGGATCAAAATTCGAGGTAAGTTTTTAGCAAATCTAAGAAAGTGAAAAATGAATTTTCTTAACACACCTCTCTTTTTCAATTAACCTCAGAAGTCCTGTGACAACTTTGTGCTCTACCTCCTGAGATGAGGTGAGGTGCTTCCTGAAAAGCTGCAAGCCCATGTCCCACAATGAGCAGACATTTGGATTTTGCATAACATATGTTCTATCAAGTACTAAAGCAATGCCACGTATAGTCAACATCTGGTCACAGAAGTCCTGCCAGCATTTCTCTACCAATGACAAAAATACCACCAAGTCAGGACTCTGACCAACCAATAATGACAATGCCATAGAAATGTGCATTTCACATTCCTCCTTTATTCGTTGGTAAAGGCTCCCTCCCATCTTATGCAAGCAAAGGTTGCTGACAGCCTACAAAGCACCAGAAATAAATCACATGTCACTCTAGCAGTAAATGAAACTAAAACTGTATCCAGAAAGACAAAAAAATAATCAGGAAAATCACCTGATAGAGTTTTTCACAGTCACAAGGATCTGGTTTCTTCAAAAATATAGCAGTAATAGCAGACTTCAATGTTGCCCATGTGTCCTCCTCAAAATTTGTGGGAAGTGAAGGTTTAACTAACAAAAATGAATATGCAAGCAATAACAAAGTGTTGTTCTGAGAACAAAAACTTCAAAGAGTTTTTATGGAAAACATTCTAAATCAGTATAAATAATTAAAATTGGAAAAAGCATCTTCAACTGTTAACCACAGTAATCTGGCTGACAATTCACAGCAAAAAATTTTTGGCCATTAATCAAACAAAAGGAAATTTCTTATAAAATATACCAGCCTCCAATAAAAGTTGATGGTCGATAAATGACATATATTTATCATATTCATGTTACTTACAAACCAATTGCATAGCCAATCGACTGTGTTATTTTTTTTTTAAGAGACAGACAATGTCTTCTGCAAAAGAGAAAACATACATTCAGTACCTAGGTATCTTCAGATGCTTTGATCTGAGAATGTCAAAGGTATAAGACACTATTGAGAAGAGTTCTCAAATCAAGAGGGAGAAGAAACCATAATATAAAGTGGTACTTTTGGGATTGTTCTCATCTTTTTAACTCTCCAATATACCTATGGTGTCAGCTGACATTTCTACATGTTCACAATTTTTGCATTGCTATTGATACAATCTCAACTTTTTAGTTAATCCACTCTAGATTCACTTAAAAATATTATCCTCTATAATTTGCTCCAATAATGTTATAAAATTGAGTTTTATTGCTTTATATTGTTTATTCCACCAAATTGTTGCAGTCTTCTGGCAACAATGGATATCCGGTGACTGATCGCACTTTTCATAAGAAGAGTCACGCCTCAAATATTGAAAATTGATTTAGTTGAAATTGCATACAGGTCATAATTGAATGAGCTTAGTTAAATTTGTAATTATTGATAATAGTTTAATAGTTATTTTTCTCTGTAGCTTAATGATAAGCCAACTTTTCTGTGAATATTGGTAGAACAAATGTAAGAATTTTCCGAAAATTAAAGTTACAACTTCTAAGGGGCTATACAAGCAAAATGTCAAGTATCATGTATGACACCCTTATATAAATCTTAATTATGTGACACCCCCATATCATTTGATATGGAATAAAGATTAAATCTTTTGTACAGCCAACCATACTTTATAATGGCAGTTATTTGTGAATTAGAAACTATTTGTACAAGAACTTAGTGTGACAGGTAAGAATGCTAAAGATGGAGTTGCGGGGCTATCAGGAAAGATAGGAGTAACTTAGTGCAGGCCAGATCATCATGTAAAGTCATGGGTTGTCACCTTGCACAGCTGAAACTGATTGTTCTGCAAACTTAATGAAATCCAATTGTGAATGACATGAGTAATCTCTCCATTGCCTTATATGTCACCTGTAACAAGGATTATTGATTTATTGTATCACGCATTGATTTATTGTATCACGCAGACACTTGGCACAATTAGGCACGTGTCAGAGCATGTCAAGATGAGTTCCACTAATGATTTGATGTTTACTAATGTTTGTTGGTCAAAATGTTCATTATATATTTGTAACTTGTTCCTCAAAAATTTTAATTCAATTGAGTATCTAATTAATTAAAATTGCCTATTTAATCACTATAGTCTTCTATATATAAACAAGTGTAAGGAGATTGAGTAGAACTTATCTGAATTCATGGAATACCACAATCTACAAAACCACATCTGAGTGCTGATATGACATAGTACAATAAAATTTTAACTTCAACTAACTATCTGATTGTTGTATTATTGCTTTTATAAGTAAAAGAGTTAAGTGGAATGAGAACAAAGGAGCACAATTCATTTAAAATTTATTCCAACATGCTTCGACACATATGTCAAAGTTGAGTGTCAGCACAATATGTTATAAAAAATAATTAAATTGGTTGTCTAATTGTCCTGGTCTTAAAGTAAATAATCCCTATAGAATGGAATTGTGGTATAAAATTAAAGTAATAAAGTTGATCTAACTATAGTTAGATAAAATGTGAAGGTGAAGCAACCCTACTTAAGTAGATAAAAATGATTTGGCAAAATTTGTATTACATAGAGTTAAATGGAGAGATAAGATTCATATGCTCCGATGTTCGAACTCTACATACTTGTGTCAAGTGGACACTTGATGCATTGTTGGTCATGTGTAAACATTTTCAAAGTCCTCATATCTACTTGAAGTCACACCCTTACCAAATGCTCATACCTAAGGCTGAGTAAGATATGATCTATATAGATAACTAATAATATTTGGGATTAATATGATGATAATGACAAGCAAACAAAGTAAAATTTCTTGCATTCTCCTCATTCCATGTCTCTACATCCTGTGCCATTCACTAGTCGGACAATGCCATAAAGTAAACATCGGTTAATAGCACATTAAATTGTAGCCTAAAATCATAATTTTTAACATCATTAGGTGAAGCCTAATGACATAAAACTACTTTACTAATTATAATTTATAAATTACAGATCATGGAGATAGTAATTCCTATTGCTTTATGAAACCTAAAGTGGCATCCGTCTAAATAATAAATGACCTATCTGAGTCTTAAATTGAACATCTTCATACCCACTATTGACAATGTTCAACATCCATCAGGTAGATCAAAACTACCATATTCATGGTTCATCATAGCTCATTTGCATGAGACTAGGTGGGAAAACGTACCAGAATTAGCAATCCACATCTCCAGATAACTATCGATACCTAGAATTAAAGCATCCTGAACCTCATGTTAAGCATTCACAAAAAACTCTTGCATCAGACTTTGATTTTTAGTTTTGATGGTTTCTTCAACCAATAGTCAATTCAGAATTTCTCCTCACCCTTAGATTCATCTCCTTTCCTTGACTGAGATCTTCCCTAATTTTGTTATCAATTTATCAACTTTCCTTTCTCATGTACATTCAAGGATGAACCAGATGCCATCCCTGACTCTCTTATTTGTGTAGCATCTCTAAGAACAAGATAAGGATTATACCTTACTTTTGTCAATTACAAAGTAATTACTTGATGGTCATGGTAGAGCCCTAACTATCCCACAAGGAAAGATCAATATTTGGCACCACAACATAGAACCTAATCTCCATTGGACTCAACTATTTTGTGAGCCGGTTGATTTCACTGATGAGATCTGCAAGAAAAGCACCTTAAACCATCTTTAGAATAAATGAGTGACATGCCAAATATACCTTAGCCAAAGGGAATGAGTTCTCATATATACTATAACAGGGGTTCATCAAACTCAGTATAGTATTCTCCTTGTTGCAGGAAATATTGCAGGGGAGCAATAGTTCAACAACTCCTATCTAGGGGTCTCAATTTCCTCCTCCATCAAATTGGCTTCTGCTTAATAGATATGAGTGTAATTTCTTTTCAAACAAATAATCATCACTCATTAAATTTGAGAAACCAAAGTTGTTATAGTCGAATTTGTTGATCATCACCTTCTTTCTTCTTCTATGTTGGTCCAATTCTTCCTTAGTAATGCTCTGACACTAGTTTTAGGACCATTGTGCAGCATGAATGTGATAGGTTAGTGCCATCGGTTGTTAGAAACACAACCACCAATTACATGAAACAAAGAACACGAAGAAGAGGAAAGCACAAAAAGAATGCAGAAAAAAGGATTGAGCAAAAGATTGATTTTAATGCAGTCCAATGAGCCTCCACATGTTCATGTCCACATGGATGCAACAAACCCAAATACAAGATACCATAGTTTAGCGATAGTACAAAAAAATAAGGATAAAAAATGGATGGATCTTAAAATTTTGATGATGAAAAAAAAATACTATTTTCCTAGTGACTTGATCACTTGAAAATGGGCTTGAAAGCTTAAGAACTAAAGAAGACTTTTGTGTTGAACAAATCAATTAGGTTTTGATCCCTTAATCTCTCGAGAATTATGAAATTTTACATAGAATAGCCCAAAAACTCAAAATAATTAATAAAGAATGATAGTGATGATTTAAAGGGCTGACAAAGACTTAAGGGAAGTGAAGCTTTTACCAATAGGGGTCCTCAATCTTAATTAAGCGACAAAATGGAAAAAACTCAAGCAATGAATTTCAATTTTAGAATTTTGCTTCCATGAATTCTAGTACATGTTCTAAAGGTCTGTACTAAGCTTCCAAAGATTAAAAGTGTTTCCAATTTGGTAATTGGTTCAGATCAGAATTTGAGTTACAAAAGCAATTAACTTGCATTAAAATCTAATGCAATCTAAATAATATTACATCATCAAAACTATGATGTCTTTTTGAATTGGTTGAAGTAATATTTTACAATCTTTAGATATTCTCCAAGTCTCCCACAAATACAACTCAAGTATGAATTATTAGTTTACCCTAATTTTTCATCAAAATTAAATATCAAGAGAGGAACACTTTGGTCTAATACATTGCATTCCTCTACAATGAAGTACTACATGAAACAGTTCTACACTTTCTTTTATGAACCAAATAGTCTAGGATTTTAACAAATGGAAACATTTATTAGATCAAAGTCTCACATATCATATATAAGATTGTTTTGCGACTTCTGGAGCATTGGTTTAGGAACCCCAAGTCTTGTTAGTAGGACACCTAGTAGCTAGTTTTGGGAGAACACCCGGTCTGATTGGATAAGCCTGGTAGATCACCACCTAGCACGGTTGATTACAGATAAGTTAGGGTTGGCATTTGCATAGTGAATCAGGATTCACAGCTCCAATATCCTCCAACGCTTTGAGAGGGAATCAGTGATAACAGCGAAAACTTCAATAGACGATGAATCAGCTTTTTTGCCAATAAATGAATAGTTGGTTGTAGGCAAAAATTCAAGTACCAGAAACCAGCCAAAGAATATTCAAAGTGCTGTCAAACTATATATAGGCGAAAGGAGCATACTTTTGAACGACTTGATGACGAGCTTCTTGGTAGTCAGCGGTTGGGGAGGTGTAGCCTTCTTTCTAGATAGATTAGAAGCAACCCCCGTGATAGAAACATGCGATGAAGTCCCCGTCTTGAGATCCTCCTGATCTAGAAGCATCGCGTCTTCCTCCTCCGCAGGTCGTGCAGGCACGTCGGTGTCAAAGTGGCGTTGGAGGCCGTTCTTCTCCTGGTCCAAGGAGCAGGCTGCGACCTGCTGCGATTTAGCCTTTTTCATGGGGTTAGAGCAGTCGGGAGAAACCGGGGTGGTGCTGCAGGATGCTCCGCTACTGTGGTTACTGTTCGTGGTGGTTCCGCCGCCGCCGCTTCTGCTGCCAGAGAAGGGCCTCTTGTGTTGAGTCATCAATTGATCTCATGCGGAGAAGAGCATGTCGGACGCTAGAGCAATTGGTGAGGATCGAGACGGAGGAGAAGGGAAGCGAGGGCCTGCGCGAGGAGGAAGAGAAGGCGAAGTCGTAAAAGAGGCGAGAGTAAGGGGCAGCTAGCGTTTTATTCGATACCCTTTTATTGAATGGGATTTGGTTTGGAAAGCATTTGGGTTCGGTTCGGCCCGGCTCGAACAACTCGGTTCGGTCCAACAATTGTCAAGCCAATCTTTGCTAATCAGTTCCTCAACTAAGGAACTAACTACTCAGAAGCTAACATACTTCGGTATCTATTATAGTCTTAGCCAACACATTTGATTTGGGATAGAATGTTCCAGCTTTAAAAAAAATATATTAGAACATATTTGATTCTAACAGAAACATTAATGAAAAAAAATATTTTTTATTTATTTTTTTGACTTATAATAAAATTTATTTTCACATGTTGATTTTTTTTAGAAAATATATAAAATAAAAAAAATGACACAACGATTTGCACGATAAAATGACAACCTTGTGTTGGCACAAGGGACATTATATGATTGAACATAGATTTTGATGTTGGAAAAGGTTCAAAATTAAGTTATGATATGATCTGATGCAATTTTGTTAAGTGCATAAAACTTAACATATAAAAATTTTAGTAGGTCAGTTGGACCAAATAATAGGCAAGTAAAAGTCCCAGTAGATCGAGTTATGTCAAATACTAGGAATGAAAAAATTTTAGCAGATCAAGAACACCAGGTATAGTAGTCTTAAAGGGTCAACGAGGACTGAACATTTGATAAAGTCGTGGGTGTCAATGGATCGGATGCTGAAATAGGATGACCTAAATTTTGAAAAATTCCTAGTTATGGAGAGCTTAGGTATAGGGGGAGCCTTGTGATAGGTTCCGATGCATGTTGCATATCATTAGCATTTATTATTTGCTATGTTTATTTTCCCTAACTTAAACATATTGTCAAACATTAAAAAGGAGGAGATTGTTGGAGTAATCTCGCCTTGAGATGGTCCGATGTGACCATGATTTTTGATGTTTGGGTAAAGAGTTTAAGTTAAGCTTTCCTATATTTGATATGTGTATATGAGTTATGCAAGACTGCAGGATATACAGCTTAACGGCTTTGGGTCTGGTGAAGAATGGTGCATCTGAGGGACCGTGGACAAGGCAGCGAGGATGAGCCGAGGGAAGTGTACTTCGAAGCATACGTGAATGATGATATTGGGAGATGAGCTGGAGGCTCGAATGCATCCGAGAGACGAGAGACGAGAGCCGAGCATACGTGAAGGATGAAATTGGGAGACGAGTCATGGGCTTGAATGTATCCGAGGGACGAGAGCCAAAGGAAGAAGGCTTCGGATGCTCAAACACTTGTGTTTAAGGTTTTACCCGATATCACTCGACTAATAGGTTTATCAGTCGACTGGTCGAGTAAACGGTGGTCAAGTTGAATGCATTTTACTTGACACCAGCCGACTGCTAGGGTTGCCAGTCGACTGGTCCTAACCAGTCAACTGATGGTGAATGTCAGTCGACTAATTCACCTATTTGATGTGGAATAGAGTCGTTGGAGTCACAACGGTCGACCACCAGTCGATTGGTGTTTTCACTAATCTACTGGAAGGTAAAAATTCAGTTTTGGGATTCCAACTGTTGCTTATATAACCGGGGGGTGTGGAGCTCGGTTATATAAGACGAAATAGAAGTGGTAAACTCTTATTAGTAGTCTAAGAAAAGTCATGGGTGTTTGAGGATATTGCAACGAGATTGTGCGAGGTTTCTCCACCGATAAGGAGCGCGACTTAGCCATAGTTACTGAGGATTGATCCACCAAAGGATCGCAAGCGTCGTCTACCTTACGGATAGCCATGTAATATGAGTCTCATCTCCGAACCATGTTACATCGACGTGTCGCTGTGGTTTGCTTGCTTTTCATTATAGTTTTTATTTCTATTGTTGCTTCCGCTAATCTTTTATATAGAAAAATAAGAAGTGACATTGTCATCTATTCAACCTCCCCTTCTAGCTGGCGCATCAATCTCCAACAAAATAGAGGGTTCAGACATCAGATTTCCACTTCAATACGTCATCGCTTCTCGTGTTCGATGCTCAAATCTCGATACTATGATGCCTCAACTCTGACATTGAGCTTCAATTCAACCATTCTTTGTCGATATGTTTTCTTTAATTGTTTTGTCTCTTCTTGTACTTAAATTCTAAGGGACAATAAGCATGCTACCGTACCCTAATTTTGAAAAAGAGACGAATCTTTTTCTTTTTGGAGAATGATATTTTTAGTGTATTGTCCAATCAAAGTGATCACAGATCGCTGGAAAATCTCGTCTCCTTTTTTTTGTTGTGTTTTCTTTTTTTAAAAAATGGGTAAATATATATAATGCGAGTAAAATCATATAACTAATCATCACAATCTTTCATCCAAGCTAAATCTAACACCCTCTAGACATGAGGGTGGCATATCTACCAATCCCTAAACACAAGACAAATCATATTATAACATCCCCTA
>JBAMHZ010145092.1:0-15439 GCA_037177395.1 Alpinia galanga | reverse complement strand
AGAAATAATGCGTGGACAATACTCAAAACAGGTTGACCTGCCCATGACTTAGTCCGACCTAACACGATTTAGGCCGTTTGGATTAAGACGCACTAACTTAACTGAACAATTTTTTTTTAAAAAAAAACAATTAATCAAAATTTAAAAAATCTATTACTGATTTGATCATTCGATTAAAATATTAAATAAAAAAATAATCAGTTAATTTTTCAATTAAAAAATTAAATAAAAAATTAATAGATTGGTCAGTAGTAAGCCAAAACACCAAACTATAAAAATCGATTGATTTAGGCGGAAGAACTGCACACTTCACGACGAAGATGGAATGATAGCTCCTATGACTGTTGGCGGGTACCATTACCACCTGCCCTGCAGCGTGGGGGCGCGAAGCAGGAGCAGGCGAACGAACGAACTCTGAAAACGAAACGTGCCTCATGTCGGCGCGCACAGTGGACACGCCTTTCAGCTCTCGACGCGGCCCCTCTTCCTTCTATAGCGCATGCATTGCATTGCATTGCATTGAATTGCTCACTGCAAAAGCGTGGCATTGTCGTTCCGGTAAAACTGATGGGATGGCGAGCGCAGACTGCTGCAGTGCCAGTTGGTTCGCTCAACAAGAGTGAAACGGCAGCGACTTAACTAAACCCGACCCAACCGTGCGCAGTTGGTATGCCAATGATTTGAGTTTGCGTCGGTGACGATGAGGCTTGCAGAATTAGCTCTTGCATGCCCAGTGTTTTATTTTTAGATTTCTGAAGTAATATGAGGTGAGACGAGCTGGTGGTTCATGCGCCTTTCCTTTATGATGGCCCTGAAATCAGCGGTGCCTTCTTCGTCTTTCCAGTTTTATGTATAAATCTATCTCCACTTCGCCCTTGGCGTTGTTGCTCGCCTTAACGACCCCAACTGTCAGCTCTTTCCTACTCCCTCGTTGATTTCTCCTCCTCGGATTCGAATCTGTTACTTGAATTGCGGGATGAGGATTGGTAGGTGGAGCCGAGGTCCGGTCATCGGTCGCGGCTCCTCCGCCGCTGTCTCTATGGCCACCGACATTGCGTCCGGCGACATCTTCGCCGTCAAGTCCGCTCAGCTCTCGAGCTCCGCCTCCCTGCAGCGTGAGCAGAGGATTCTCTCGTCGCTCGATTCGCCTTACATCGTCTCTTGCTTTGGGTCCGATGTGATCTCGGATTCGCCGTCGGGAGATTGCAGCTACAACCTTTTCTTGGAATACGCCGCGAGGGGGTCGCTGACGGACGACGTGGCGAAGCAGGGCGGGCGGCTGGATGAGGTGGCGATTCGGTCCAAGACAGACGACATCCTCCGGGGCTTGGCGTACCTCCATTCCAGCGGCGTCGTCCACTGCGACGTCAAGGGCCACAATGTCCTCATTGGCTCCGACGGCACAGCCAAGCTCGGCGACTTGGGCTGTGCCCGCCGGATTGGCGAAGAACGCTGCCAAATAAGGGGCACGCCCATGTTCATGGCTCCGGAAGTGGCTTGCGGGGAAGAGCAGGGGCCGCCGGCCGACATGTGGGCCCTCGGTTGCACCGTGATCGAGATGGCCACCGGTCGTGGGCCGTGGTCGGACGTCTCCGACCTCGCCGCGGCGCTTCACCGGATCGCCTTCTCGCCGGAAGTGCCGGAGCTGCCGCGCTGGCTCTCCCACGAGGGGAAGGACTTCTTGAGCAAGTGCTTGGTGAGAGATCCCAGAGAACGGTGGACGGCGAAGCAGCTCCTGGAGCACGAGTTCGTGAACTCCTCACCGTCAGGGACGACGACGACGACGAAATCGGGCATCGAGCGGCGGTGGGAGTCCCCAAAGAGCGTTCTCGACCAGGCACTCTGGGAATCGCTGCTGGAATCCGACGAATGCCAATCGGCCGATGATCCCTTGATGAGAATGGAGCAGTTAATCGGCGCCGGCAGTCCTCGGTGGAGAAGGGACGGCGACTGGGTGACAATCAGAAGCAACAGCGACGGCGCCCAATCCGATTCTTTGAAGAATTCACATTAGCGACATTGATGATGCATATAGTTTTGTGATAATATATTTAATTGTTCCGGTTCCAAAGAAACAGCAAGAAGACAATCCAATTTGAGATTTTTGTATCTGGACATTGACGTGAACACCGGCGCAGGATTTTATGAATATGGGGAAAGGTAAAGGCAGGCATTGGCTGGACGGTGAGACATAAAGCGAGGAGGAAGAGTCAGATGTTGGCAATGGTCATCTGAGTCTCAGCTGGGACGGTGGCCACTTTCCTTGCAGTGGAGATTTGCGATTCCACTGAGCAAGGTAAAGAAGAATCGGAATCGGAGGTGAGGGGATCTGATCACAGGACAAAAATCTATCTGGCTAAACGTAAATGTGGAGGCATCGAAGATTTGTCCTTCAATAAAACATGTCTAGTTCAAAATTCAAAACAACGTGTATATAATCTGAGACAAATGACAAGTCAACTATAAAAAAAGTAACTTAGAATTTTACAAATTAAAATCTTACAATGATCCTCTGCAAGTGCTCATATTTTGAAAATATGAGATAGTTGCTTCATTGCTATTAGTGTTTGCACTTTGCAACTTCTCTCTTAATCATTTTCTACTTTGTTACCCATATTAATGACATCTTAATATCTTCATTGCAGGGAAAAAATTTTCAATCCTAGTTGCGACTGGTTGAATACGTCCTAACTCAAAAGCAAATAAACCAAATTAATGGTTATGTTTATTCAACTACATGAACTGTTCTTAAAGTCCACTGACTTCTTTCACACACACACAAAAAAAAAACTTACATTGGATCGCATATAAAAAATTATAAATATCTAGTTGGCATTTAAGCATCATCAAATCCGAAATAGAAAATCAACAAAATGTAAGACTATAGATCATAACAATTTCTATTTATCAAATTAAATAGACTTGTCACTTGCATCAAAACAAGCAACACACAAAAATAGTTCAGTATTTACTTTATTGAAGCAATCATTCAGTTAACTCAAGATCTAATGAACAACTGCATTAAACAAGCTAACTTTATAATGATGTAAAATTGTGATCCCTTCTGACTTATGTCTTACACTTCTAGTCTCTCTTAAACTTATCATCCACAATTGACACATCAGCTATGTTAGGCCAACCTAACTTTCAAAAAAAAAAAAGTTTAGGCCACTAAAAGCCATTTTGGGTCTACCAAAAGGCTTTCCTAGGTTGACACAACCTTGACTTCACCTACCAAAGCACTTTGGTCTATCTAACTTTTCATCATCTTGAAGGTTAGACTTTTGATCAAGGCTATCCAAGTCCAAGGTCACCTTAGTACTAGGATGAAGATCCTTAGATAACAATCCCTACCTAGAAGCCAAATCTCTAAAATTACAATTTTCAACATATGAATGTTTGGGTCCTCCAAGTTTGAAGGCTATCCACAGCTTCAAAACTCATCATGGCTCCATGAAGTCTATCATCTAAGATAGACCACTTTAATCTTTAAAACACATCTTGCACTCTTGATGCAAATGATCAAACATGGGTTAGAGCATATAGATTTTGAGGCCCTCCAGGAACCTGCGATCCATGAAGATTCAACTCCAGAATCCCCAACATGTTGCTTTTGGCATCTAGATCTAAAAAAGCATGATGTAAATAGCTTTATTGCACAAAAATTAGATACATAGATGCAAAATGAATGAGAATGAACGTATCATTGCATCAAGAGAATCAACAAAATGTCATTAGATCTAGGCATAATTGAAATAAAAAAGGATTTTAGTGATAGAAACTGTTAGGTAGACTGGTCAAGTATTAAATGCTTGGTCGGTTGAAACCTAAGGTTTCTTATATAATCTCTTCACCTCCAATCATAAATGATTTCAATTGACTGGGCAGTAATTGAATCAACTTTTAGCCGACAAGATAGTATACTACTAATTCGACTGCTCATGGCTAACGTTGTGCTTGGATGAAGATCTAGAAATAATTGAAATATCCTGTATAAAGTCATCTAACATTCAATTCATTCAACACTTTCATTGCATAAAATAGAACATAATTTAATGAGTTACAAGAATGGAATTGGAATGATAATAACAATAAATATGACTCTCCTTAAGATATTGCGAATAGGGAAATTCTCAAATACAAAAATGTCCCCTTCTTGACCTTCACACATGCAAAAGAGTAATTTGAGCAAGGCATAATTAAAACATAGAGAAAAAAAAGAGTTACAGGAACAACCAACCTAGGTGTGTACCATCCTTGTCGATCACATTCTGAATTCACTAACATTTAAAACTTGTAGCACTTGATAATATAGTCAGCTATCAACTAATCGAAGGAAGCATGTTTAACTTTCCTTCTCTTAATTTCTTTTGCATTAGTATTCTCTGTGTGCTCTAACCTATTCTTGTGCTTACCAGTAAGGTAATTTACCAACTCGTTGAATCTGTCCTGTGCATCCACATCACTTTCAGACTCTACCTCGTCACCAACTTCAACCATTTCCTCAACTTGTGATCGACCTTCATCGCCTTGTTTTTCCTCTTCGACATTGCTCAGCCCGGAAGAACCCTCAAATTTGGCACAAGACTCCATTGAATCATAGAGTGGCAATGCTAACGAGTTGGTCGCCTTGAGATGAAGAGACCTCACATTCTTCCACTTCTTCGGCACATTCAGAACGACTCCCTCGATGACAGCCATCACATTGTCGATTAGCTCATCCCTTCCCTGGGAAGCCCGCCCCACCTTGATCTCGCTAGTTGTGGCCGGCCCGAGATGGAACTTGGTCGAGCCGCATGCCCGCCGGAGATCCTCAGGCCACGAAGGGATGGCAAGGTCGAGCGGCACGGGAGCTCTGTGGTTTCCCTTCTTCTTTTTACTGAAGAAAAGGTCGCCGAGAAGGGAAGGTAGGAGAGGAATGAGGCGGCGGTCCGCCAGGAAAAGGTCGTGGGAGGCGGCGAGGGAGCGTCGGGCATCGGGGGTGCGGCAGCGAGAGCGGATCTCAGAGAGGGTAAGGACGTCGGACAAGGGGAGGGCGAGGTCACGGACCGCGTCGCGGGCGGCGGAGGCAGCGAGGGAGGACCTGGGGCGGTCGTCGACGAGGAGGCAGCAGGAGGAGTAAAGGCAATGGGGAAGGGCTACACGGAAGTTGTTGGGGCGGACGCCGCGAGGGACCTTCTTGGTGGTGAGGACCAGGTGGAGGAAGTCGTCGCCGGTATGGCGTCGGAGCCACTTGAGGAGTGCGTCCACCGCTCGGGCGACCACGTCCCGCTTTGCCCTGGAGGTCGATGAGGACGGCAGCAGCATCTTCTGCTATCGCCAAAACCCTAGCGACAGCGGGTTCATAGATATAAGAAGCAAATTTATTTATTTATAAATTTTCTCCCAAATCAAGCACTTTTATTTCATTTTATTGGGCTATTGTCCTAAAAGTTATTTTTTATTGGACAATAATTGCTATAAAATATTTTTGCAATAATAAATAAGCTACTAAAATTCTTATCAGAAACAAAACTTATATTTAAAATATTTATTCAGTAAATAAAGTGAAATCTGCAGCACAGAAGGGAGAGGGTATTGTACAGCATTAACCTTCATCACAAGAAACCAAAGAATCCAAATTTTCAATAACAGCGACAAAATCTGCCTCGCATTTTCTCAGGTACGGTGCAATCTTAACAAGCCTAGTTATTTGAAACTTCACCAGTTCACAAATAGATTTCTGGACAACGCTTTATTTGATAAAGTTAACTAAAAGAGAAGGTTATACTCCTTCAGTCCTCCAACTCGATAATTTTCACCACTGAATCATCACCGACTTTCTGGCAGACGACGACTCGGTCATGAGACTTGATCAAACCAGAAGCCTTACCATGATCAAGAGCAACCTTCAGGACTGACTCGTTGGTCGCACTAGTTGACTCAGCCTGCAGCAGGAGACAATTCATTGCTTAGTATCAAACTTAGGGCAAGACCATTTATGTTACTTGGACAAGAAGAAGGTCATCGACAAAAAAGAAGTAATAAGGTTTAGATTTACAGAACAGAATCTAAAGAACATTAATTAAATTTAATATCAAATTAAATCACCAAGATCCGTAATTCTCTTCCCCCGTGTCTCCATGTCACCTAACTCCACTGGCTTGAGGCTCCATAGAATGTGTCCAATGGACTCGATCATGTCAAAGATGGAACAGCGAAGACGTAGAGAAAAAGTTGGTAGAAAAGGGAGGGAGACATTAGTTATTAGGGATAGGACTTTGGTAATTTAAATTGATATTAAATTTAATACAAAAAAACACAAATTTTACTTATTTAAATATTTGATTTAGATGGTGTGGAAAAAGTTAAATCCTTATTGCCACTATTACATGAGATGACTAGCAAAATTATTGACAGTGAACTAATGACTATAATTGTTACAATCTCTAAAATAAGGGTTATATTAGTTTTATCTTGCAAACGAATGACATCTCTTGGGCCTATGAACTAATCAGTAATCCCTTCCAATTGTGCCAATCCGACACACACAGATAACCACTTTGGTTTCTCTCAAACTTTTGCAGCAAACTAATCCAGATAACTCCGGATGTGAGAGTTATGCAGCATCACTTGCATAAGCTTCTCACCAACATGTTGTACCCTAAATTGGAACAATAAAGACTCAAATCTTGGGAGGTTTTTCCATTCCACCTATATTAGGACGTGTACATGTGAATGCTATGAGCCTCTATGACATTTCCACCACCCTCTAATCCTAAGTTGGAGTGATTTGCTTTG
The DNA here is from genome assembly GCA_037177395.1 of Alpinia galanga. Lineage (NCBI taxonomy): Eukaryota > Viridiplantae > Streptophyta > Magnoliopsida > Zingiberales > Zingiberaceae > Alpinia > Alpinia galanga. Next base: position 8,659 of record JBAMHZ010145092.1, on the reverse strand, counting down.
CTGGTTCAATTGTCATCTAAAGGATCACATGTAGGTCAAGGAGATTATCAGTGAGGTCATGGCAATTATGTTACCAAACATGGAAATCCCAAATGTTCTTATTGTGAAAAACTTGGACATATCAGTGTCACCTACTCTCTCCATGGCTATCCATTGATCATCCTTTCCAAACAACTCGTGGCTCAATCAGAACCTACTTCCAAAGAGAGTCCTACACCCAATAATACAATGTCCAACGATACATCTACTACTTGTTTATCGATGATCTCCTGGATTCTTGAATCGAAAGCCTCTAAGTACATTTCAATTAACACTTATTTATCATCTATCATGACACCGCCGATATATTCTGTCAACATGACCACAGAGAATAGGTCTGACTCATGGATTAAGGGAAATGGAAATTTCTCTTTCGCCTTTGTAGTGTTTATCTTATATTTTTTCTATCCCTAAATTTTCACTAAGTTTACTATCTATTAGTGCACTCATAAAATCCTTGATTTGTTCTATGACATAAGATGTAGCTGTCATTTTCTTCCAAGATGCGAGGATGAATAAAGTGATTAACATAGGACATAAGTTTTGCAGACTATGCCAATTGAATGTGCCTTCATCATCATCTATTTTTCTAGCAGTTCCATCACTTCATTAGATATATATTTGTCTTGGTTATCCTAGTTTTCAACATTAATAAAACCGAACAGCCTGACCGAAATGTATTGTTCCACTAAATTACCAAAAGTTAATATTAATCAGCACAAGTAATCCTCTTGTATGGTTTGTGTTGATCATTGTTGATAAGTCTCATATCATGTCAATAGTCGACATACCTTGGCACACTAAGGCCCGCGACAAGATGAATTCAAACAATACTAGTTAACTTTTATAACTTATTCCTCTAACTATTACTTAATTACTAGAATTTTATGTTTGTATAAAGCAAGTCAAGTGGAGGAAGATTACATAAGTGTAACTTATATTAATTTATCCCAACATGCATTGAAGTAAAAAAATGAGTAGAATTATTTTTAATTCAATTGCTAATATATATAGTATTATTATAATAGAAAATCTGAGTAATGGGTGATTTAATTTGTAAACCATAGCAAAATTCATCTTGGTGTGCTTCAGCACATGATAAAATGGGTTGCATATTACAACAAAATTTAATCTAAATGACTATTCAATAATAAATCATACTAAAAGATATTAAAGAAATAAATCATCTGAATTTATGTCCTCATCTTCAATTCATGTCAAAGTGTGTTGAGTGTAAGCATAAGATGGCGCTGAACTTGTACCATTTCCACGGAGGACTGAAATTTCAGGTATAAAATGACTTTAATATTTTTCCGAAGTATATAGTTGTTCCCTTTCATTTTTTTCTTTTTTTTTTTCGTTTCTTATTCATCTCTTTTCTCCCACCACCTCCAATACTCTAATCATGTCATAAGTCAGCAATTAAACATGGTCTTGCAATCCTCTCGTTCTGATCAACCACCAAAGTTTGACTCAAAATGAAATTTTAATCCTTAGTGTGCTTATTAAAGTTATTCATAATGACAATGTTGAAGAGTAATCCACCCATGCTTTCATAGCGATTAGCAACAAGGCTTAGCAAATCAAGTGAGAGACGCAAGCTCTCCCTATCTCTCTCTCCCTTTGCTAGGATTCAAGCTGGGATGAGATTAAGAAATTGCTTAGATCAACGTAGATTTCTAGAATCACTCTAGGTTGATGTAACCAATTTCATCCTTTTCTTCATTCTTGATTTGATTGGATTTCATATGATTTCAAACATTTCTAGTAAGTTGTAGTTATTACTAGACAATTTCAACAAATCTCTAGTTCTTTAAGTTTTTGTCGATCTTTGTAATATGCCCAATTCCATATAAAATACAAAATTAGCCTTTACCGATATCAATCCAGGTTGGGTGATAATCATGTACTTGACATATATACTAGCATATTTAAGAGTGAATGGATCCAAAAGATGTTGATAAGTGTTGGTTGCCACTGAAAGACAAGCCACAGGAAAAAAGAGGATAGCATATTAATATTTTGTTTGATATAAAAAGTGTTCTTGAACAGTTGTGAACCTCTTATAAAGATTTTAAAATCCAACAAAACTGACCAAGTCTATTTATGATTTGGACAGATAAAACAATTCTAGTTAAAATTAAAATAGAATAGAACAAACAGTACATTCAATAACAGAAAATACAGAAACACTTACAGGATGGCGAGGGTCAGCAAGCATGGGGAAGAGGCCTCTAACTATGAGTGACTGTCTTGCCTGCCAATGATATTTACTTTAGCTTGCTTAACTCATTTTTTCATTATGAATAGTAATACACTGTTTAATGAATGACAGAAGTGGTGAGTAATGGAATAATTCCAAAAAAAAAATATACTAATGATTATTGAAATGAAGTGAAAATCTTAACTAAAGCCGCCGGAAACAATAAAACAGAACGAAACAAGATACTAATATTCATAGAGAATATAAGATAATTAGCTGTTCACTTACTTCAAAAGCACCACTGAAACTCCAGCGAAGTTGGTTTGTCTTGAGTCGAGGAACGACCACAGATAATACAGGCATTGTGGGCCTATACTTAGCAATTAACCTAAATGAACAATGAAAAAAACCTCATGGAGGTCAGGAACTTTCACAATGCACTGGTAACCACTACAATGATGAGTATTTTAAAGAATTTTACTAAATTAGCACCTTGCAGCTCTTCCAGACGAAGTGAAACAAACAATCACAGAAGCTTTAACTTTGATAGCAGCACGCACCTAAAGTTGATCAGTACCAAACACTTTTATGATCTGCTTTGTTCCGAATTTAGGAAAAGTTCATTACTTTTATTAAAATCTAGATTTTTCCCTATTAATTATGAATTTCCTCTTTACAATTGTATTTGATGAAGACTTGTACTGTTTGGGTTATTTGGGCTATTTTGAACATTGTTTGGGAAGTCAACTTGAGCAAGAAACTCCTAGAAATAAGGACGTAATCATAGGATGAGGAGATTGAATTGGGTTTTGAATTGAAATTGGTTGGACTATTATTGGGCTGAGTTCAAGGAGTTTGAGTTCAATTTGGTAGTAAAGGGATTAGGTTTAGTTGTTTGGGAATGGATGACTTGTGGGAGAAAGGAATCACAACTGTCATCCCTATCCCATCTGCGCGAGAGATAAGCACACAGACTTGTTTGAGTAAAGAAGGTGGTGACCTTATTTCCTACTCTTAAAATCCCAAAACCTGTTCTCCAACATAGAAATCCTCTTCTCCATCAAATTCCCTGCTCTAACTGCCCCCACCCGCTACAATCTATGCTGCCAACTGTAGCAGCAAGGAATGCAGCAAGAAGACTGTGTCCTCTTTTCAACGCCCAAATTGGGTTAAGACCTTTTCAAGTCTTCTCAACCCTCCCGAGTGTAGTAGCAATGAATTATTTTTCTTAGATTTAGAACAGATTTAGGGCAATTTTCCTTAAAATTTAGCCCGTTTAGGATAGCCCCTCTGATGTAGGTTCCCGAACCATTGTCTAGGGAAAAGATTGAGAATCAAACTTTATATTTCCTTGATATATTTAATGAGTTTACTTGCTGGGATTTCTGTACATAAAACCATGGTTTAGAAAGTAGATGACTATTATTAAGTTTGTTTGATAAAAAGGAGAGTTTCCCAATAATCAAGAGCATTTCTAATGCCACTGAATTAATATTAGGGTCATTTTAAGGTGGGTTATTTCATGCTTATTTCTTTTCCCTGCAAATAAACATAAAGATTTTGATATCTTGATTGAATCTGTAGGTGATGTTCATTATTGTTATTTGGTGTTAAAATTATGATCTTTGGAACATTTAACCATCCAACCTAAAGCTAAATTTGGATTAAAGAGAGGTTTAATATGGTGAAATTAGCATAATAAGTGCCGGATTTCATGATTCCTTTGCTTGTTGAACCTACGTACTCTTGATAGTCCAATTTAATAGAAGCTTGGACGTAGGTGAAATATTGTTGAACTACAGTGAAGTCTGTTCTGTACCAAAATGACTAGAATTGAAAGGTGAACATCCATTTAATACATAGACAAAAAAGAGACTACCACACTTATTTGTATGAGATTAATGGGTGTGCAACATCCTAACTTAAACACTCTCCCTTGTGCCCATCATTAGTCAAAGGTAATAGACCTAGTTCTGTAGTTATGAAACCGTATTGAGTTGGGTGGAGTTCGTTCCATCTCAAAATGACTAGTCACATAAGAGGGACATCCGTTTATGGTGTGGAGCATCCAAGCTTCAATACAAATGATGAATGGTTGATTATAATAATATAGTTACTGGGTTATATCATAATGTTATGATAATTTATGTTAATTTTTACTTATCATTTATCTATGTATGTTCTTATTTATACCAACTAAGAATATTTGTTCTCACCCTCATTTTCATAAGCCTGTTGACTCATAGGTATAGCAGACTTGGAGATTGCATCATATTAGCTTATTTTAAGTGTTGCTGGAAAATTTTTATCAAAGTTTTTCATTTAAGATTTTTTTACTTTTTTATATTTGATTAAGACTGGATATTTTGTCTTGCAGTTTTGTTTATGAACAGGATGTTACTTTTTTATATTAATTTTGACAAAGTTAGACATTGTGGACATTATTCATGATAGAGTTATGTGATTGCATTTCCAAGTTGAATTTTTAGTTTCTATGTGGCATTGTGCTTGAAGGAGAGCCTTGGCTCAATTATAAAATTGCTATCGTGTGACCTTGAGGTTATGGGTATGACTTGCAGAAATAACGTCTTGTAATGCAAAGCAAGACTGCGTATAAGACACTCAATGTGATCCGACCCTTCCCCAAGACCCACATTGATGAGAGCTCAATGTGAGAGCTTTGTGTACAGGAGGACTCTCCTTTTCTATGTGGTATTATGCCTATTTGTGATGCATAGTTATCTTTAGGGATAAATTGTAGAGACAATAGGGGGTGTTGTTCCCTCCCTGAAGAAAGAAGGGACCCTCGGATTGTGACATTTATTGCTTTATTAAATTGGATTGGGCAAAAGAAACTAAGATCATACAGCTGATGAAGCAATAGACTCCAAGTGGCTCATTGGTTCTCCAACATAATTCACGGTCTTCTTAAAGTACAAATCCTGGTTGAAAACTTTCTCTGCCTGCAAAAATTATTTCTATGGTTAGAGCATTATAAAAACAAGAGAAGGGGAAAGGACATTAAGGAAAGGATAGGAATCAATATACACTAAACCACATGTTTGCTACCTATGAAAGATACAACTGAATCCAAGTTACTGCTACTAAAATAACTGTGTTCATTCCCCTACCCAATTATCCTCTCTCTGCTGAGATTTAGCACTCGACAATGATTTATAAATTTCTACAAAATCAGCTAACATGAAACTCCATTTTCAAAATGAAACAAAGCATAACAGCAGAATCCTCCAGATTCATGATTACCAGAATCCTCAAGCCTCATGATTACCATAACTTAGCATTAAATTTTATGCCATCTCAACAGAAAAATGTTATTCATCCAAGTATCCCTTGTGCCATGAGCATCCAAAACATTGTCTTGCTATTGGCAAAATTTGAATAAACAAGCTTTCCATAATGAAATATATTAAAGTCACTCTACGTTAGTGCCAAGTGTTGAATATGTTGCCAATTTCCCAGCTAAGAAAATATCTATTCAAGTGAAAAAAAAATTGTAAAATTTTGTATGATACATGTCAATAAATTTGCATATGTAACTACTGCAGAAATAAGTAAAGAAAGCATTAGAAAAAGAATTCACATGGAAAACATCTCAAGACATTCAATTTTTTTCCATGATTTTAATTAGGAATACAAGGTATAGAAAGCTCACCTCATAACAAATTCTACCCACAGTGGTAATGGTCTCAACAGGATACAATCCTCGAAGAGTTTCAGCACCCAAAAGGATTGCATCACTTCCTAGGAAAAGTAGACAATTGAGTAAGTGTAACAAAATAAAACAAAATAAAATAAGACACTGATGTATGCACCATATAACAACAATAACACTTGTCCCATTGAGTTGGACCATTTGCGATTGGCAATATGGATCAAATACATCAATCATGATTTGTGAAAGATAGCAATATTGACTTCAAGCAATTTTCTCCATAGAAACAGAAAATACCATCGAGTATTGCATTGGCCACATCTGTTGCTTCAGCTCTTGTCGGTCTCAAATTGTCAGTCATGCTATCAACCACACGCGTGACGACTGCTGGTTTTCCAGCCATATTACACTTATATACAGCAGCCTTTTGGAACAAAAATACCTATAGATGAAATTATGTGACTAAGTGATCAGTTATCAATCACATTAGCTGCAGCAGTAAAGAATCAAGTTAGAAAATCCTCGAGAGAACAAAGGAAATTTTTTAACAAATAACTCATAAATTGGACTGAGGCTTGGATAGTGGATATATGTTTACTATGCTTTAAAATGAGCGTTTATTTGCATCTTCTTCAGCGTCAATGAGTATTTCAGCTACATGGTCCTGTCTTCATAAAAAAAAAAGGTAATACTGACCTTCTCAGGTGGGAGATCTATTCCAAGATTCCCACGAGAAAGAATAATTCCATCAGCTTCTTGCAGAATCTCATCAAAATGTGTAAGTCCCTGAAAAAAAAAATTGAGCAGTGGAAGCCATAAACTATAAGCTTAAAAACAGAAGTTTTCTATAAATCAATTCACATTTCAGCAAACCTCTATGCTCTCAATTTTTGCAAATATCTGAGTTTGGTAAAGATCACCTAATTTTGACAGGAATTCCCGGGCCTGCATGCAGTGAGAGCATAAGAAGTTATCTTTTGAATAATACTTAACAAGCATACCTACCTTGTGAAATAACTATCGAAAGGACAAAAAAAGACAAGATATCAACGACTTGTACATTTAATATGGGCAGCTAAGCAGAACTAATGAGTATACATAAAATAACATACTTGTCGGACATCTTCCACATGCCTTGTATAAGACAATGATAGGAAATCAATTTTGTTTTGCACGCCCCATGTACTAATAACCTGAAATGTAGATAACAACAAGATTTTAGTCGAATAAGATTGAGACTTTTTTGAGGTAATACAGAAACAAGAAACAGTATCAACAAAGACAAAATTGATAATTGAAATACAAAATTGCGATTGTAAGAGGGACTAAGAAAAATATGAAACAACGGCTCAATGTAGTGTGCTTGATTGATGATAGAAAATGCAACATAAGAAATTCAAAATTATTATAAGAATCTAAGAAAACAACAAAAAGAATCAAAAAGACAGTTTAAGAATGAAGGAGTGCAGTTAATGATGGTGTAATATACAGAAAATTAGAAATGAGGATGTGAGAACAAAACAAAATATGATAGCAAATGAGAAGACACGGCTATGAACTGTAGGATCCATTTAAGTATCATGAAAAGTTATACCAATAGGGGAAAATGTCAATAATAGCAACATCAGTTATATAGCAGAAGTTTTTTGTCGAAGCCATAGTCTCAACAGCCATTTCCCCACCGGAGCATATTCTCTCTTCTATAAGATGGATCTTTTGTGGGAAAGATTCGCTACTACTGCATATATAGTGAATCTATGATGCATGCTAAAGTTTATGTAGGAGAAACAACATGGTCAAGGGTTTTCCAAATCACATATTTAAGTTAACCATAGAGCTTAAAGAAAAGAGTTGATTGGTTTTACATCATGCAAAGTGTTGCTTACATTTTTGTCAGATTCAGTAAGTGTTGGCAAGTCAATTCGGATTTGGGATACATGGAGAGTGAACAGCGACCCAGCCAGTGTAGCAGAGTTCTTTATTATGCAGACTACATCTTCCCCTTTCAACTCAGCAACCTGCATTGATACACACACACACCCAAAAAAAACTCAGCTTGGCAGTTCCTTGATAGCTCAAAAAAGCTTAATAATACAATAAATTCTTACAGCTAATTTTCTTTCAACATTCAAGATAAATTGTTTTAGGAAAAGTTAATTTTCGAGTAACTCGTGAAAGCCATACCTCTAACCAAACAGAAGTAGTTTCACTCCCAGTAAACAAGTATTGGCCAATAAATATAGTGTCTCCTGGCTTCACAGCCTGCAAAAGAAGTATAAACTCAGTTCTAGATTATAAAGCAATTCTATCTGCAACATTGGAATGGAAAATAGTTACATACAGCCCTTTGTTGGGTTTGAGGTTGCTCTGGCTCTATTTATTGAGATAAACACTATCAAGAAACTGCTAATATGATCAAATGTGGAAGTGAACCACAAGAAAAACCACATCACAAATATTTTTTGGTTGAAAACCAGACTGAACACATTGATGCAACTAAGAATTACCTCCTCACGATGAAGAAGAGGGTGATCAATACACAAGAACATGAATAAGAGAGACATATAGCATAACATCCACAAAACAACAACAAAAAAGAAGGAAATTGATGCAGGTGCATCCAACAGCTCAATCGACTCTCCTCTTATGACACGACCTTACCTTCTTCTTAGACATATTGAAGAGCAATTAAGGTCACAAATAAGGATTTCAACACCTCTATGGGCTCCTGACACAGATGTGCT